>LPNX010899647.1:35034-77937 GCA_001517045.1 Pseudotsuga menziesii | reverse complement strand
TAAGTGTCTCAAAATATCCATGCAAGTTGATGGATGTCTATTTTTTCAGTTTTCTATTGCATCTAACGTGCCAAAAGAGACCCTCATCTTTGTGCACTCACCCAAAGGTAACTTGTTTTGTAAAGAATTGTGCAGTAGTTATGGATCAATTTGAAACTTTTATAAAGCTTAATGTACTACCTCTGGGTTCTTATGACATACTAATTGGTATGGATTGGTTAGAGGAACATAGGGTGATCTTAAACTGTTATGATAAAACCTTTACTGATATAAATAAAGATGGAAAACCAATAAGTGTAAATGGAATCCCTAGAAAAAGAACTGTAAGGAATATTTATGCTCTGCAGCTTAAGAGAGTTGTTAGGAAAGGTTGTAAGGCTTATGTAGTAATAGTAACTAATGAGGAAAATCTAAATAATATAGATAAATTAAAATTGGAGGATATACCAGTTTTAAAAGAGTATGTAGATGTATTTTCGAAAGAAATTCTGGGACTGCCTCTGAAAAGGGAATTAGATTTTACCATTGAGCTGGTACTTGTTGCAGTACCCAGCTCAAAGGCCCCTTATCGGATGAACACAATTGAACTTAATGAACTTAAATCACAATTAAAAGAACTTATTGACAAAAAGTATATTTGACCCAATGTGTCTCCCTGGGGGCCACCTGTCATCTTCATTAAGAAAAAGGACGAAACTTTATGACTTTGTATAGATTTATGTAAGTTGAATAAGATGACTATTAAAAATAGATACCCATTGCCTTGCATAGATGATTTGTTTGATCAACTACGTGGAGCCATGGTGTTTTCAAAAATTGATTTAAGGTCTTGATATCATCGAGTTAGGATTAAAGATGAAGATATTTTTAAGACATCCTTTAGGACTCAATATGTCCTTTACGATTTTTTCATCATGCCATTCGGGATTACTAATGCTCCTGGTGTTTTTATGTGTTTAATGAACAATGTAATGCATAAATATTTGGACAAGTTTGTGGTCGTGTTTATCGACGACATATTAATCTATTTTAAATATGAAGAAGAGCATAAAGAACATTTAAAAATTGTTTTTCAAGAGTTACGAGATCATCAACTCTTCGCAAAGTTTAGTAAATACGATTTCTTTAAGGATAAAATCCAGTACTTAGGTCATGTGGTGACTAAGGACGGAATTTCGATGGATCCTGAAAAGATAAAGGCGATTGAAGATTGGCCAATTCCTAAAGATGTAACTGATGTTCGATCCTTCATGGGAATTACCGGTTATTACCAGAGGTTCATTGAAGGGTTTTCGAGAATCGAAAATACGATAACCTCTTTGCAGAAGAAGGGAAATAAATTTGATTGGAATCAGAAGTGCAAGGAGAGTTTTAAAAAGTTAAAAACTTTATTAACCAGCACACCTATTTTAAGAATAGCTAATCCAAATAAATATTTTGTAGTGTGTATTGACGCCTGCAATGATGGTTTAGGTGGACTATTGACTCAAGAAGGGCATGTTATCACTTATGAATCTAGGAAATTAAAAATTCATGAAAAGAATTATGCAACTTATGATTTGGAATTAGTTGTTGTCATACATGCTCTAAAGATGTGGCATCCTCATTTAATTGGAAGAAAATTTATTCTAATGACAGATAATAAAGGACTGAATTATCTGTTAGATCAACCTAACCTAAATGCTAGACAAGCTAGGTGGCTAGCTTTTCTAAGTATGATTTTGAAATTCAGCACATTAAAGAGAAAGAAAATAAAGTTGTTGATGCATAGTTTAAATGCAAGGCTGAAATTTATAGCAGTTATCGGCACTTATACAACAGATTTGGAAGAACAACTTAAAGTAGGGTTAGAAAAAGATGAAATTTATCAAAAATTACAAGCAAAAATGAAAGAAAATCCAACAGAAAATATAAGTAAAGGGTACATCTTGAATGAAAAAGGATTTTTACTGTATAAAGACGGAATGTATGTACCTAATGTACCTAAATTTGAGTTAATAATTTTAGATCAAATCTATAAAAATCCTTACTCAGGCCATCTGGGTTATCAGAAGATTGTAACTATGTTAAGAAAATAATATTTTTGGCCAAATATGAAGACTGAACTAGGAGAAAATGTCGCTAGGTGTTTTGAACGTCTGCAAGTAAAAATTGAACATTAACACCCAGCTGGATTACTTCAGCCATTGACGATTCCTAGCTAGAAATGGGATATAATTAGTCTTGATTTTGTTACTGGACTGCCTAAAAATCAGAATTTGAATGATTCTATAATGGTAGTAGTTGATAAATTAAGTAAAGCAACCCATTTTATACCTGTAAAAACTACGTATAAAGCTGCAAACATAGATGATATATTTTTAAAGCAAATTTTCCAACTACATGGGATACCAAAATTTATAATCTCAGATTGAGACCCTAAATTTACAGGTAACTTTTGGAAATCTCTGTTTAAAAGATTAAATACTACACTAAATTTTAGTACTTCGTTCCATCCTTAAATGGATGGACAGACTTAAAGAGTAGACCAAGTACTGGAAGATTTACTAAGAATATATGTAAAAGATCAGCTAGGTAGATGGGAGGATTATTTGCACCTAGTGTAATTTGCTTATAATAATAATTATCAAGCTTCAGCTAGATTTAGTCCTTTCAAAATCTTGTATGGAAGGAAGTGTAACACTCCTATCTCTTGGAGTAATCTAGTGGACAGATTAGTATTAGGTCCTGAATTATTGAAATAAATGGAAGAAATTGTAAAGCAGGTACAAGGTAATCTGAAAATTATACAAGATCGATAGAAAAGTCAAGCAGACCTTAAAAGAACACCAAAAGAGTTTCAGGTAGGTGAACATGTGTTCATCAAGGTGAGACCCAAAAAGAGCTCTCTGAGGTTGGGTAGTTGTGCAAAACTAGCACCTCGTTATTGTGGTACTTTTGAAATATTGTCCAGGATTGGACAAGTATCTTATCAGTTAGCCTTACCACCAAATTTAAGAGTTCATAATGTTTTTTACATTTCCATATTAAAGAAATATGTTCATGATGCTACTCATGTTGTTAACTGGAATGATGTACAGGTGGAACCAAAAGGAGATTTTATGGTGGAAAAAGACTGTATCCTCGAGCGGAGGGAGATCACACTTTGGAACCGCACCATTGGTCAGGTGAAGGTGCAATGGAAGCACCTTCATCCAGAATAATCCACCTGGGAATCAAAAAGTCATATGTGGGGTGGATATCCAATTCTGTTCCAAGGGAATTCTGCCGACGGGGAATAAATAACATCGAGGACAATGTTATAATTTAAGGGGGTGTGTATGTCACATGCCCCGATTTTGCAAAAACAATTTTATATTAGTTGAGGAACAACAATGTGTTAAATTTTATGCTAAGTGGTAATTGATGACTCATGGGGTCAAGGATATTTAATGTAAATTTTGAATATTTTATGTATCAATAAATAAATGAGGAGACAACAACTTAGGAGAGCTGTTAAAAGAATGTTTACTGGTCAAATTGGTGGAGGAGACTGGGTGGAGAGCAAACTGACATGTGGTAGCATCCTCTAACCACTTCCAACTGTTGCAGGTGGCAACCTACCTACATTTTTGGTCATGATTCCCCAAGAAAGTGGAATCAGAGACAGTGGCTGACCCAAAAGACCTAGGAAACCTTTATAAAAATTCCCATTGAAGAGAGTTGAGGCTGCTCATTCTAGAGAAGTGATCATTCAGGGTGAATGAATGTACTTCAGAGAAATTCAATGGAAGGGATATTTGGAAAGTGTTTGAGGGGATAACTACTGATTGATCTAGTTGTGTCTTTTAAGCTAAAGATCATACTACTAAGAGCAGAGTGTTTTACTAAGGTATTGAACTAGTCAATTGATAGAGGGTTCTACTATTTTCATCTCCACCAGTTCTTAGCCAAGAGAACCAGGAACAGGCTCGGGGGTCCTGAGGTAGCGTTGTTTAAGCACTCTCCAGGAGATTGGTAGGGAGGAACGGCCTCCTAAATCTGTTGTCATCTTGTCCTCAACAGGTTCTATGTTATTTTGTTTTACTATTTTAGTTAAATAAATATTAGTTTAACTGCTATGTGAATGTTAAAAGTTCAAAGTTTACAAAATGCTATATTTTGTATTCTTATTAGATTGTTATAGAAATAAAATTGGTTTAGAATAATAGTGAAATAGAATGAAAATAAATTACTACATTGTTTTTCTCCACACCTGGAAACCAGGTCGTACTCTAGCACAGTTAGAATGCTTTAAGTAGATAAGAGAATAAAAATACTTGATAGGAATTATATCCATAGATAACAGAGTAAATTTATCTTTTAAAACTATTAACTAAATATTAAACTATTCCCTAATAAAAACCAGATTAGGGTTATGTTTATAAACCCGTTTTTTTTAGAAATAAACAAAGTTACAAAGTTAACCATTCATTCTTTATAGATCTTTGAATAATTCTAAGTTACATAATGGTAAATAAAACAAATGTAACATTAAATAAAATAAAACTAAGAAATTACTTATTTAGTAAATAATTATATTTACCAGACAAGCTTATAACATGTGAAAGAAAAACCTGAGGGTCGAAACTCTAATAACTAAATTAGTATTTATAAACTAATTTATTTAATTTTTAGTCCATCTACATTGATAACTGTATAAACAAACTTTACAAGAAGATTATAACTCATACTTTAGACTTTTTATAGTCTTTTCTGAAGACAAATATCTTTTATAAATAGTAAAATAATTATATAGCTAATAGGTTAATAAACCACTGTACACCTATAATAGCCAAACTGAAGCAACAAGAAAAAGTGCCTAAGTAATAATTAATTTAAGAATACATTTACACGGGGTTTTCTTTTCCATTTAACCCTAGTTATTACAATTTGGATTGATATGTATAAAATTATAAATTTTACATTATGACTGATCTACAGTCTTCACATTAACAATATTTACTTACAAAAGAAATCATTAACAGTAAATTTTCTTCACCGACAGTTGAAGAAGGAAAAACCCAATCTTACAATATCTTTAGTTATAGGTTAACGAAATCATAACAACGCGAGATAGAGCTCAAGTTTAACAAAATCTTATTTATAAAACCAACTGTAATACATTTTCAAGCCGTAAGGCTGAATCCTAATTTAAAAACCAAATACATATCACGGCTCAAAGGCCGGTATTACCCATCATAACCACAAAGGTTTGCAAGTAAAAAATGGAAAGCAACATCTTATTAAAATCTCTTAACTGACGAGAAACCGAAATAGGCTTCCAAGCACTGTATTTTCTCCTTCAACAACCCTCATTGCAAGTAGGGAAAAACCCATTTTTGAACCAGGGCTTACCGGTTGGGGTCACAAGTACACAGAAGCCAGCCATTGTATTTTTCCTTTCTACTAAAGACTAGAGCAAACTTGGGTTCTTGTAAATAGAAAATACCATGTGTTAGAGTAATGCTAAGATTCTAAACTTGAAACCCTAACAAAATAGATAACTCAATAAAGAATGTTTATAATGAAATTTGAGTTGTCATTACTTGTCAGCAAGAAGAGAAATCGAGCAATGAATAAGTTGTCACCAGATTTTGCATTTTATGTAGAGGAGTATTCAAAATCTACGCCGACCCTGAAGGGAAAATAGTGTCGACAAGCTCAATTTTGACAAGCTGTGACTAGCCACAAGAAAATTGAACTGAAACCTTGGACAGGCCGAGATCCAAAAGTAACAACCAATAACCACTCATCCAGTGAGACTCAAAACCATGAAGTTATGGATTCTATTACTAAGTAACAAGTCTACATCAACAACAAACTCAAGCCACGGAGCAAGCACGCATAGGAACAACCTCTCATGACTGTCAAGAAAAACCACACAGAGTAGCCTGCAGGCCAACAAAACCCTCGGAGAAAAATGACAAGAGAATAGGATTTCCATCCTTTTAAGTCACCAATGCATGGATGAGGGTAGACCATGTGCCTCCAAATATTTAAACCACGCATGGGTTTGGTCTATAGTCATCTGCATTTTCAATTATCCAATTATTATTACAATGATTTATTAAGAGACTATGCAAACGACCATGGATTGTTTATACATTCGCCTTTTGAAACATAAACTATATCATTGTCATCGCTAGTATCAAGAGTTATAATAATAGTTAACAATAATTCTAGGTCGTTGACCATAGAATAAAATATGTCCAAACAATGATTTGCATAATTACTTCACAATCGACTTTAAAATAGTTACAAGCCATATCATTGTAAATGGTGTTTAATATTAGTTACTTTTGCTAATAACTAATATCCATATGTTGGACTATAGATTAAAGGTATTTAAACCTTATCAAATAAACAATCACAAGGCTCAACCTTAATGTAAGCTTTTACATTTAATGTTTTGTAAGCTTTTACATTTAAGGTAGTATTCCATCTTAGGATGATGTATCAAGTTACAAGAATCCAACTTATAATGTTATAGAAAATCCCAGGTAGTAATATCTGTATAGGATGCAAGTAACGTATAGATTGGTACATTATAAAATAATATGATATTGTATATTGTTATAATAATACATACATCAAGGTGATAAGGTAAATACTAAAGTTTATAACTTGATGATGAGCATATTTTTACATTTAAGCAACAAGTTGATAAATTCAATGGCTAGTAAGAAAAAACAAAATAGAAGCATGAACTCTATTGGAAACGTTTAACTTCAAGATTGATAGGAGTAATTTCATGAATAAGAGACAGTACATTTAAACATAACATTAGCGTTATATGCATGTTAAAGTAGAAGTAAATGTATGATGAATAACTTGAGCTCTCAGCTCGTAGTAAGTATCTTTTTTTTTGCTAAGTATGATAAAGATAACGATCTTTATATCTAAACCAGAATACTGCCTTAGAAACAAAAACAATGGAAGACAATTACTTTACCTCACCAGAGCTTGTAATCAGTTTATTTACTAGAATTTTGACATGGAATAGATATACTTCTTGCTACCTTATGAATTAAAATGCTACTTGATCGAACGTTACCTGTTGAACCTGTAAGAACCAGCAATCCATCTGCGTTAGCATAATGCTAAGTAAGCCCAAGTTTTTCAAAGATAGATTTCACCTACTTGCCAAAAACTAAAATTATTAGTAAAACTAAAAGAAATCTCTATGTAGGTCAAACTTATATTCATTACGAAAATGAAAGTCGTATTAGTTATTTTATTATGAAACTAATTAATACTAATTGTTAAATTGTTTCATTTTCCGCTAACCGCTAGTAGTTAGTAAACTGCGTATTCAGACATTTTATGTCATCTTAAAAATTTTAAATTTTTATGAAATGTTGGGGTTATGACAATAACCAAGGGTGTGAGACAATATGGGGACTAACACACTGAATAGTGTAATAGGGGAAAAAGGGGTATGGGGGACTCAAACCTCCTTTGTTTAGAGTATGACTACATGGTTGAACTGGAAGAAAATGAAACTAACTCATAGGAGAGGGATCATAGCTGTAATACTGGGAATGTAACTGCAGATGGGAAGTACTTGGGGGAGGTAGACACTTTTGGTGTTCATGGGATCCAAGGGAGACTCATCACAGAATAATATAAACAAATTCAACCCAATGTGGGAATTCCCCTAAACTATAAAATGTGGGGTGGTATCTAAAGACACCATTATGGTATGATATTATGGATTTTTAGCGATCCCAAGAAATTAAATACTCGATCTTGCCTTAAATTTTAGAGAGTGTGAAAGAACGAAGAAGACTCCAGTGGGGTCTCTTTTTTGTTGATAGTCTCCTGTGCCTGAAAAAGGTTAAAAGTGTACATAGGAGAGCTCGCCCAACCTTTGAGGGGGCGAGATAATTCTTCACCACTTGTAGTCCAATTAGGACGAAAAAGGTTAAACTTGTATTGACTCGACGTCCATTCAAATAATTTAACGAGCATGGACAGAAGCAAGTTTGCTTGATGATCTTTTCTTGCTGAGAAGGATGGAAAAGATTTTAATGACAACTCTCGATGAGATTTTTTGTAGAGTTTGTTCCCAATACCCAAGAAAGCATAAAAGGATGCAAAGGGATACGTTCTTGGCTTGAATGCGCCTGGGTGGTCATTTTCATATGGTAGTATACATAGTTCACAAAAGGAGATTAATAAGGCTATGTAGAAGCCCTTTCCAATATTTTAACGAGTGAGAAAGGAAGCAAGGGAGCTCGGTGATATTTTCATTCTTTTAGGAGTAAAATTGATCTTAATAGAAACTCCAATATGATCAACCAGGAAAGGGGCACTGGTGGTGCCCCATGGTGGGACGGTGAAATATGGTCAAAGGTGACCAACTATATAACATGGATGGACAAAATGGGTCTTGAACATTCCAATACATGCATAGGATAGTTCACAGTAAGGGCACACAAATCGATGTGACAGGGGCATGCAAATCAAGGTGACCTCTAGGAAAAGGTTTTGAGAATCATGTGTAAGTTGTGGTAGAAGGACTAGACTACATATGATGTAAGTACAGGTTTGGAGAAACTTATATTACAAGGCACGTAAATCAAGGTAATGTATAGGAAATGGCCTAAATAATAATTAACTCAACATGAGACAATGGTCTCATCAAAATATAGAGGACGAAAAACAGAAATCGTCTGTGTGAACGACATCTCAAACTAACTCCAGATGGCTTTGTTATGTCCATAATAAAAATATGCCTAATGAGGCCTATAAGTAGGTGGGGACCCCATGACAAGTATCATTTTCATTGTTCATTGCTGAGTTGGAGAGGAGGCCCCTGAACTTCATTTGTTGATTTCTCATGTTTCGACCGACAGTTTTCTAATCCGTGACTTACAGGTAAGAGTTCCTGGAAATCTCATCTTTTTCTGTGGTTTAGTTTTTTTATTTAATCACTTGGGACCCTCTCCTCTCCCGCTAGGGATTCCTCACACTAGGTCTCTCATTTCGAGGAAAAAGGAGCAACTAGGTCGCTTTTTCTAGCCGTATAGGTGCGACTAGGTCTCTCGGGCATGAAAGTGTGACTCATTCACATCATTCTAGACAAATTGTATGACTTGGTTGCTGGGTTTGGCCCAGAATGTGAGACCTAGTCCCAGGGTGATTTTTTCACTGAAAGCTGAGGGTAACAGGTTTCTGGTGCTTATGGAGGATGCCTAGTGCTGTATCGAGGGAGTGGGACTACAAAGAGCTCCGAGAGGAGTCTCTACAGGATGCCAATGTGCGAGTTATTCTATCCCATTGTGGGATTATGAAGTTCATGCAGATCCCTTTAATGGATATTTTACGCTTGTTTCTTGAGACCCTTGTGAGATTTTGGGAAGCTAGGAGGGAAGTTTTCGTAATGCAGGGGAAGTATGTGGACATTACACTATGAGACCTATACTTCTTGACTGGGCTCCCGATCTTGGGAGTATTTGGTGATATAGCACCAAACTCTCTTGCGGGGAGAGTCTAGAGGAGTTGTACGGGAGGCACTACTATGGCACTACGCATGTGCAGGGGTTGCACATTTTGGTTTATGATATCGAGTACCTCAGCAAAAGGGTCATCGTAGCGATGGTGCTATGCATATTGGGATTCTGAGGGAGCCACAAGATATTAGAAGGGAAGCTCCAAATGGTGGAGAGTTCCATTGGAGGAACTTACTATTGATGGGAATAGATGTATTTGCTTACACTTCAGCGTGTGCTGAACACTGCAAGGACATATGGAGGAGACTTATTCTTTGGATCCTTCTTGTGTGATTTCATCTTTGAGAGAATACCGACTCTACATCCACATATGGTGATGGGGAGAGTGGTCCATGACATTCATTGATGTATACGTGGTGTGACATGATGGTGCGTGAGGGAGGCAACACGGTGGGCCACTTATTTACGCAGGAGTTGCTAGAGCAGTGGTGTCAGCTCCTGATAGTCATTAAGGACAACCCTTACATTGGGATCAATTATCACGGAGATGCCAAGATGTCCCAACCTCTAGGACAAGCCTAGGGACCAGTTGGTACTTTTACAAAAATTTTTGTGCTTACATTCATACATAGATTACTTTAGATAGTTTATAGTCAGATTATTATATGGATAGACAGATGATTCCTTTTTTTTCATGTGCAGATGTTGGTCATCATCCTCCGCCAGGTTACTACCAGCAAATGGGTGTGATTGCGGCACTAGCCCCACCCGCTCTGAACCCCCATTGGGAGCAACAGGATCTGGACTATTTGCAGCCACATGTGGAGCAGCTAATGGAGGGGGTTTCTGATGATGATTGGATGTATCTAGATGATGATTTGATTGCTTCCTGCTTCTGTGCATCTCCATAGTGGATTCCTCTGATGAAGAGGATCATTGTGGCTACTGAGTACATACGTGCAGCAACACAGGGAGATGTACCTATGGAGAGTGGTGCTTCCTAGGGGAGGAGGATTCAAAGTCAGATGAGGATGAGGATGGATCTGACTCTGATTAGTAGAGACTAGGGCTGCCCCTAGTGCATTGGTGAACTTAGGATTTTTGTATCATGATGTATATTCAACTGAAAAGGAATATTTAGCTTCTCATTTTTGTACTTGACATATTTGGACATGCGATCTATGTATCTATATATATATTTTTGGTGCACATGGATGCACTTTTATGGTTTTCATCTACGAGTCTTTTTATGATGTGAAAAATTCCTAGATGATGTATCATGTTACACATGTATGCATGTTTATATATGATGATGTATTATCTACTTTTTTATATGCTTCCTATATGCTATGATGAATGTGCCATTCTAAAATGTCATTAGCCATTTAATCTGCTACACTATTGAGGTTTCCGAAAACATGTGTGAATGTGATGGATTCAAATGTTCTAACCAACTATTTAGTGCACAGGAACTTTCTAAAGAGGCAGGGATCATGTACCCGGTAGTGGTTATTCAACTGGGAGACAAGCAGTTGGGAGTCTAAGAAGATGTCAAGGTGGAAAATACCCAATTGCAGGGTGGAAACCAAGAGGCCTGTGACCCGATCATACTCAACCTGGTTGTTGGTTGCAATTCCCACACATATTCCATCAATATGTATCAACTCATGTGATGGGGAATATATAACCCATGCAACAGAGGTGATATTTGGAGACCATTGCTTGCTCCATTGGCAAATCCAATGTAGCTACACGAGGTAGGATCCATTTAGTGCAATCAATGAAACAATATGTAAGACTCACTTCAAAAAATGTGTAAAAGAAAAAATGACAGGACTATGCTACAAGTGACTCATTGGTGATGTTAAGCATAAAATATCTTGAGGTAGAGCCTATTACAAGGTTTCTCCAAGATTTTTCCATCAAAGTCAACAAAAATGTATGTCCCTTTTCCAAGGCAATGGTGGAAGACATATGGGTCGTACCACATTGACTCAAACCTTCCTTTTCCCAACTTATCGTTTGCTTGGTCATAAACCAAAACTAGATCGCCTTCACTAAAGGTGTAAGGGTGGACATGGGAGTCATAATGGAATTTCAACCTTTTTTTCCTTGCTTCAATGGATTGGAGGGCACCTTGACGGTCCTTCATGGTTTTTTCAAGTTGGACGAGTCATTCTTCCAAAGGAGAAGTATCAAGAAGAATTTCCACAATGAGGTGAAGTGATTGGATTTGGCACTCTATAGGGAGTACTGATTCAACACCGTGTACTAAGAGGAAAGGGGTGAAACCAGTGACGATCTCTGTGGATGTGCAATATTCCCATAGGGCAGAGAACAACATGTGGTTCCAGTTGGTTTTATGGTTTTCTACCATCCTTTGGAGCATGATTTTGATGATTTTGTTTATCGCTTCAACTTGGCCATTTCCCTAGGGGTAGTAGGAAGATGAGTACTTATATTATAAATTCAACATGGTTGAAATACCATCCCAAACAATGTCTTCAAAATGTGAACCATGTTTTGAGACCAGCTATTTGGGAACACCAAAGCATGAAGTGACATGATTAAAGAAGAAACATGTTGTCGTTTCACTTTTGCAATCGAACGTGGGCATGGACATGGCCCACTTGGTGAAGTAATCATTGGCTATAATAATGTATTTATGGCCATTGGCTAAGGTAAGGCTGATTTTCATGAAGCAGATTTCCCATTTACGGAAGGGACTGACTGTGACCATAGGGTGTAACGGTGTAGGGGAGTTCTTTCCTTTATTATATTTTTATCATTTAATAAATATGATCTAGGATGTAATCTAAGAGAATAAAATGCACAACAATAATCACAAAAGACCATAGACACAAAGATTTTTCCTCGGGTAAACCATAAAGGATAAAACCCCACAACTTCCTCATAGATAGAATGAGCACCAATGGAAAAACTAAAACCAAAATACACAAAGATGATCTCTGACAACTGTTCTCTCTCTCTCTTGTGCGATATCCTCCTCTCTCACTCATGTGCTATAGTTGAGTGAGTGTTTGTTACAAATAGAGAGGCTCACTCTCTATTTATACTAGTTTCCAACCTACAATTACTTACTAGGGACGACTTCTCTAGGAGAGTATAATAACCCTAGTTCCCCTCTACCGTGGGAACTTTTCCCTTGAATTAAAATGGAGGGTCAAACTCTAAGACTTTACATGACTTGATTAGATTAATTATTCTCCTGATAGGAAAATTGGGGTACAAAGAAATATAATATATAAAATATACAAGTGAATACATTCCGAAGTTACAAATACATCAACAGTCCCTCTTAACTAGGAAGGTATTCTCTTGACACAGCTCATCAGCACAAGTCTTCATATCTGGATCATCATAAAAAATGGATAATCATCAATATGGATCATCATCATCATCAATGCTCCTGCTATCTCAAGAAAATGGTGTTATCTGTCAATTATACTCGTCATAGGAATTTTGATAGAGACATCCCTTTTTCATGTTGGTTGTAGGCCTATCCTCCATGTAGGCCTTCATATTCTTCAGTTCTTATATCCAACCATGGGAAGTCGAGCCTACCACCATGTTGAAAAGGCCCTCCCAACACTTATATCTGACCATTGGAGGCCCATCCTACCACCATGTTAGAAAGGATCATCCAACACTTATATCTGACTAAGGGAGGCCCAACCTACCACCATGTTAGAAAGGCCCAACACTCACATCTAACCATGTGAGGCCTAGTCTATCACCATGTCAGAAAGGCTCTACACTTACATCTAACCATGGGAGGCCCAGCTTTCCACCATGTCAGAAAGGCTCAACACTTATATCTAACCATGGGAGGCCCATCCTACCACCATGTCTGAAAGGCTCACCACTTATACATGACCATGGGAGTCCTAGCCTACCACCATGTTAGAAAGGATCTGCACTTACATATGACCATGGGAGGCCTAACCTACCACCATGTTAGAAAGGATTTGCACTTACATCTGACCATGGGAGGACCAGCTTGCCACCATGTTAGAAAGGCTCAGCACTTATATCTAACCATGGGAGGAGCATCCTGCCACCCACCATGTCAGAAAGGATCTGCACTTACATCTGACCATGGGGGGAACACATCCTATATCCATTTTATAAAGGCTCTACACTTACATTTGACCATGGGAGGAACACATCCTTCCACCATGTCAGAAGGGATCTGCACTTACATCTGACCATGAGAGGAACATATCCTGCCACCATGTTAGGAAGGGATCTATACTTACATCTAACCATGGGAGGAACACATCCTGCCACCATGTTAGAAAGGATCTACACTTACATCTGACCATGGGAGGAACACATCCCGCCACCATGTCAGAAGGGCTCTACACTTACATCTGACCATGGGAGGAACACATCCCGCCACCATGTCAGAAGGGCTCTACACTTACATTTGACCATGGGAGGAACACATCCTTCCACCATGTCAGAAAGGATCTTGGACTCATCACTTCTCCTTAGCAGGAACCTGAATCTAGAGAACACCAAGCTTCTTCCTGAAGTAATCAAACTTTAATCTGGCCATTTCTATCATAGAATCACATTGGGTATGATTATGTCCAAGGATAACCTGCGATATTTGCTAGGACTGGTTACATCTGAGGACAACCTATAGGACCGTTCATTAGAGGAAATTTCAACTCAAAATGGGCCTTTTAACTTTTATTCAAATTCCATGTCATCATGTGTTAGCCAATGAAATTGCTTTAAATTTGAAATATCGTATAGGTCTTAAACACTTTTTTAATATAAATTTGGGGATAGATATCATAAAAAAAAATACTTTTTTTGTTTGTATTTTTGACATATCTCCCTGTGTTTTTACTCAAATTTCGATCGAGAGAGCTCGTTGGATGTGGAATTAAATTCCACATCCAACGAGTACCCACTCGGCATACTTTTGACGGACCCCGCTACCCCAAAAACAAGAAATACCTGAAAAAATGGAATGATGATGTCATCATTCCATTTTTTCAGGAATTTCTTGTTTTTGGGGTAGCGAGGTCCGTCAAAAGTATGCCGAGTGGGTACTCGTTGGATGCGAAATTTAATTCTGCATCCAACGAGCTCTCCCGATCGAAATTTGAGTAAAAACACAGGGAGATATGTCAAAAATACAAACAAAAAAGTAGTTTTTTTCTTTTCTTCCTCCAAAATTAATAAATATTATTTTATTATTTTAACTATTATTTTATTAGTTCATTTTAGGAGGCCCATTTTGAGTTGAAATTTCCTCTAATGTACATCGGGGAAACCTATGGGCTTCACCAGGATTTTATGCTTAAACAACCTATCTCACCGACTATGCTATAACTCCCTCTTTCTAGAGATCTCGATCTGGATCACAAATTGGAGCTTCACTGCTCCTCTCTCCTAAGTAGCTAAGCAAGTGGCAACATATTTTTCCTTGGCCGTACCAAGCGCCATGCAGGACCCCTTCCTAGTAAACCAAGAGATCACACTTGATGTCATACCAAAGTAGCACCCTAAAGTGCTCGTCCTATCAATGGCAATGCCAAATCTGAATCCACATAACCCTCCAGGTTAATCTTCTGATTCGCTTCATACTTGAGCCCATAGTCAACTATACCCTTTAGGCACCTCAGCATATGCTTTGTAGCAATCAGGTGAACATGTCTCGAATCCGTCAGGAACTGTTTCAATGTGTTCATAGCAAATCAAATATCTGGTCTTGTATTTGTCAATTACATCAATGACCCAATCATCTAATGATAGATCGTAGCATCAACCAAATCTGATGAAGCATCACTCAATAATTTCAAGTTTGATTCCATAGGTGTGGCCATGTCCTTACAGTACATCATCCAAAACCTCTTCAGGATATCTATTGCATATTTACCTTGTCCTAAGGAGATTCCATCTTCATTCTGCCACACATTCATGCCTAAAAATTAGTGCATCAAACCCAAGTCCTTCATCTCGAACTCGAAAGCAAGTATCCTTCTTACAACTGTAATGAGTTCCTATTTTCTATCAAGAACAAATCATCGAAATATAATAGGAGCATCGCTGGTCTTCCTCCTTCAACCTTGAAATAAAGGTTGGAATCCACTTTACTCTTAGTAAAGTGTAGATCCATCAGTAAGTTATCCATCACATCATATCATGTCAAACCTCAGGATATTCTACAGTCACTCCCTCTGAAGTGGAGTATCATTCTCCCTCTACCTTTCATACTCTATGAATTGAAACATTCTATACTGGAGTAACAAGTAGCTTCCTCTGCTACTAATATTCTATGTATCCATCAAATGTCATTGGTTACCAAGATCCTCTATCTTGAACCTTTTCAAAGGTTCTTCTCGCACCTATTTGTGATCTTTTCATCCTCTATAGGATTTCCTATTCAACCTTGTAGAAAAGGTTAAGATTGTAATCACTCTAGGTGATCTTTAAGATCCTCATGTATGTGTTATCCCATGGGTGCCTTTTGAGCTCGTACAAGGCCTTCTTTCTTTCTTTGCACACATGAGTCTAACTTTCATGTGTCCCAACTTCTAGTGGCTGCAAATGTCTCTTCATAGTCTATTCCTTATTTCTGTGAAAAGCCTTATGCTACAAATATTTCTGTGTATCCCATGATGTTTCCATCTACTTCATGCTAGATCTTGTAGATACTGCATCCTAGACATCATTCTTCTTGAACTGGTACTCTCCTTCCCTTTATTCTTGGCTACTTATTTATAGCGGGAAGGATCTGCATCAATGATGTCACTCAATAGTGTCACATAACTAGAGTGTGTCTGAGGCCTATTGAAGTCTCGTCATACTGTTCTTCATTTTGGATTATTTCTTGAACTATTGTCACTTATTCTTCAGAACAAGTCTCATCCTTATTTTCTTGTAGGAAATTGTACACGATATTTCCTACATGTCAAATGCATTAGTTGTATGGTTAGAAACATTTCATAAGGCATATTCATAATGGTGAATTCTTATGCATAAATATATAATCATGCAAGAATTTTAGCCAATACAACATTCATCCATATCTCACGGAAACTTTCTAGATGCCTTCCATCTCTACCATGACATCATTGATATTGTGCACTATTCCAATATGTGAGCAAAGAGGTTTCATTCTAGATTAGTAATGGAGAGTTGTATAGAACCATGAGATACTTTCCCATCACATGCATATTAGTAGTATACTATCATTAATGCAAAAATTCTATCATGCATAACACATCAACTAAACATAAACAAATGCATAACAAAACAATATCATGAAATGAAAATTGAATACTTATCTTTATTTGTTTTGTTGGTAGACTCCTTCTTGAGCCTTCTGCTTCATCATCTTCTTCATTCATGACATCATCATTTCTTATCCAAATGCTAATATGTATAAGAGGTTCTGCAAGAGTTGAGTCCTTCGTATGCCTCATCGCTTAAGGGATATTCTTTGGATCGTGACAGCTTGATCCTTCGTTTATCCCATTTTCTCTTCTCTTATTATGAGTCGAGCTTCTTCTTGTTGGCATTATTCCCAAAGTCTACTGGAGGTAATCACTTCTTTTTGGAACACATTCCTTGAATGAATGAATCCCATGATCTTGGCAGGCCATTCAAGGTGGTTATAACAATATCTCATTCTTCTCCAATTCCTTCTTCATAGCATCAAACACTTACTTTTGGTGTCTTTAAGGATGACACGTGAGGAATGAGATGATATTTAATAGAATTTGCAATGATTCTCTTGGTTCTAGCCTTATCCTCATCTCCCTCTAGCACTTAGAACTTCCTTAAGGATCATGTAGTTCCTATACTTCCATACTCGGAAGTTGTCAGCTTCACAAATATTTTCATCAAGCTGATGTGATAGGTCATTTTGAAATGAGAACCTCAAATGTAAATAGGAAAAGATTAGATCTTACCGATTTGAGGTGTCCTTCCTGGTTCTGAATCTAGCTGATCTAGTGTTTGTCAAAGAAACCCTAATTTTCAAAACTTAGAATATTTATATCTGATTGGAGAGCAACATACTCATTTTCCCAAAACTGTGATCAGAATTGCAAAATATCTGATGCCCTAGTTTTCTTTAATTTCTTCTATAGAATTTCCTGATATTGTTTCTGCAATACATCCAAACATACTGCTCCTCTATTTCTGAAATTTTGTATCAAGGCATCTTGAATGGTGTCTTTCCAAAACCATAGGTTTGAGAATAATTTTTTTCACCAATTGGGACTTATGAGTGTTTTCCCAAGGTGACTTGTTTCAGGACTGTTCTGCATCGTGAACTTGTACAAACTTCCACATGTAACTATTTCACCTTTAGGGTCTCAAATTTTTACCACAAAAAGTACAGTCCATGAAATATCTGGAACATCTTTCTAAATTTCATTTGGACCTTTGTAGCCTGATATATAGTAATTCTCTTAAAGTGTCTCGTTTAGGGATGAATCCTGAGATAGGGTGGAACCCTGAACTGGAGGAATCATATCTCTCAGAATATAGTGAATATGAGGCTGAAACTTTTACACAGGGTACATGAGGAATTTATCTTCATCTTGTAAAAATTTTTACTCCTAAGCATTCCCAAGCGCGAGATATAGAAAATCTACCAAAACTACTAGTTTTATTATTTTAGGGTTTTTCAAGTCAAGGGTCAATTTTTTTAATTTCTTGGAGTTTTACCCAACCACAAATTTTGATCTTGGTCTCTAAATTTTGATTTTGAGGAGGAGAGTAATTCTATGTTGGGATCACTCAAAAATTCTTCTTTTGTGAAAAAACCCTAATTTCCCGCAGTAGTGACACGTCAAAAACTAAAAAATTCCTGGAATCAAATTCTTCTTTGATAGGAATATGCGCCTTTCAATGGAGAGTTAGACTAGCATCCTTTTGCTGATGATCTATGGAGATAGACACAAAAAGTATGAATCCCTAGCTTGATACCATGCTATATTTTTATCATTTAATCAATATGATCTAGGATATTAGTTGAGATAATAACATGCACAACAATAATCACAAGAGACAAGAGACAAAGAATTTTCCTCAGGGAAACCATAAAGAAGAAAACACTACAAATTCATCAGAGATAGAATGAGCACCAATGGAAAAAGTAAAACCCAAAGACACAAAGATGATCTCCAAAAGTTGTTCTCTCTTTCACTTGTGCGAGCTCCTCCTCTCTCACTCATGTGCTACAGTTGAGTGAGTGTGTGTTACAAATAGAGAGGTTCAATCTCTATTTATACTAGTTTCTTACTTGACAATTACTTACCATGGCCGACTTCTCTAGGCGAGTCTAATAACCCTACTTCCCCTCAAATGTGGGGACTTTTCCCTCGACTTACAATGGAGGGTTAACCTCTAAGAATTTAAATGACTTGATTACATTAATAATTTTCTCGATGGTAACATTGGGGTACAAAGAAATACAATATATAAAATACAAAAGTGAATACATTTGGAAGTTACAAATACATCAACAGCCTTTTGGGAAAAGAGCTGACAACTACGGAAATGTTTGACTGCCTTGATCCAATCAGCAAAGATAAAAGGCCAAAAATAACCAGCACATAGAATCATCTGAGCGGTTTCCAAACCCAAAAGGTGGCCAAAGAAGGATCCAATGTGATAGTCATTAAGGACCATTTTAGCCTCATCATATATGAGGCAATGACGTAATATGGTGTTGATTCCACAACAATACAACACATATCGAATCCGGAGATGGAAAGCAACCTGATGTCATATCTATCGTCTATCTTTCCGACTTAAATGATCCTCAAACTTCTTGGTGCACAAGTACAAAAGGATGCCCCCATATCAAGGAAATTATGTGGAGATGACGAAGAAGAATTCATCTAGAAGGCCATCCTTGAGTCGTGGAGGTGTGGAAAATCGGGGCAAGTCTTCAATGAGCGCAGCTAGTGCTAGGGCCTTAGTGATTTTTGGGAAAACAAACTCCAATTTGAACTCTTGTAGAACAACTACCCACTTGGACACACAGCCTTGTAGGAGGTGATGACTTAAGAGGTACTGCATTGGATTGGAATCAACCATTACTTAAGTATGGTTAGCGATAATGTAGTGGCACTATTTATGGGCCAAGAATACAACGACGAGGTACAATTTCTCCTCGAGTGAATATCACAGCAAGGGACCTATCAGCTTCTGGATAATTCAATAAATCACGAGCTCTTGACGAGCATTGTCTTCCTGGACCAAGACTCTGGCAATGGGATTTTTTGAAACCGACACATAAAGGATGAAGTCTCAGGTGAAGTCAGGTGCAGAGAGTAACAGTGCGAAATCCATAGCTTGTTTGATTGCATCAAATGATTCATGCACTTGCTGATCCCAAACAAATGGAATATTGGTACGAAGCAGGCGTAAGAATCCATGGGATTTCATTGCATGCTCTGGTATAAAGCAGTGAAGGAATTTGGCCTTGCCTTGGAGACTCTGTAGTTGGTGCAGAGTTCATGGTGAGAGGAGATCAAGAATAACTTGAACTTTGAAAGGGTCAACCATTATCCCTTTGTAGGATACGATGAACCCAAGAAGACGTCCTATTGGGACACAAAAACACACTTAAGAGGGTTCAAGCGGATTTTGCACTTGTGGCATCGCAAAAATACTTGCTACAAGTCATGTATATGTTGTGCTCGTTTCCATGACCGAGCCATGAGGTCATCCAGATAATCTAGTATAATGTGGATGAGGTTGTGGAACCAATAAGTCATGGCATGCTGGAAGGTGGATCCGACATTTTTCAAACCAAAGGGCATTACTTGATATGCGAATGTGCCCCAAGGGGTGGTGAATGCAGATTTCTACCGGTCCTCCTTCTAGATATGAATTTGGTTATGTCCGAAAAAACCGTCCATGAAGGAAAAGACCTCATGTCTGACATAGGCATCAATGATCTAGTCATTGAATAATGTTGGGAAGTTGTCTTTGGGACAAGCTAGATTCAAATCCTAGAAGTTCGTACAAACCTGGATGGTGCCCTATTTTTTTTTCATGGGAACAAGGTTGGAGACCTAGGTGGTGTATGCGATGGGATAGATGAAACCGGTTGTGCACATTTTCTATATTTTTTCTTTGACCGCAACAACTTTGGAAGGGTAGATGGGACTCTTCTTTTGGTGGACATGAAGCACATATATCCATGTGTCGATGTGGTACTCTACGATTGATGGATACAATCCTGACATCTTAGTGTATGACCATGCAAAGACATCCCAGAATTCTTGAAAAAGTGCTTTGTAGGAAGCGACTTCCTAAGAGAGAAGGATGCCCCCAACGTGATTTGTTCAACAATTTGAGGATTGGTTGAGATGTTGATCTTGATTGCAGGCGAGATATTAGCCATGTTCCCCTCTTCAAAGGTATCTGGTTCCTGAATGAGGATTTTGAACCAATCGACTTTCTCATGGACGAAATCTTTGGTCTCAACTGAAAACTGGTCATATGACGACAAAGGTTCTTCGAGGATGAAGAACGAGCGGTGGTGCATATCATCCTAAGGGTATTTAGGAGTGGTTGAAGCCTCAAGTATTTCCTCGTCATTTCTGAGACAATGATTGGATAGCGATGCATGATCATTGATGGTTTCATAAGTGGAAGGGTCATTGGAGTTGGATATCATGTAAATGGTCATGGTGCCTAAGGAAGGAGTCAGACGGTGGATATCCTCAATAATGATGATCTTGGATTCCAGTGAGTGTTTCCAAAGGTTACTCAAAGCAGTCCAAAACTTGGCCAAATATTGGAAATGGTTAGGATAATGTCCATACAAACCAGAAAGGGTTAATATAGATAGAGAGAGAGAGGGAGAGAGAGATCGGAGGTTAAGATTTTAGAGAGAGAGGGGGATTGTAGGTTAGGGTTTTAGAGAGAGAGAGAGATTATGGGATAGTGGTTTAGAGATAGAGAGACATTGGGGTTAAGGGGTGTTTATATATTGAGCGAGATCAAAATAGAGAGATATGGGATTAGTGGTTTAGAGAGAGAGAGTGAGAGATATTGCGGGTTAGGGGTTCACAGAGAGAGAGAATGGTGGTTAGGGGTTCACAGAGAGTGTGAGATGCGAGGATAGGGGTTGTAAAAGAGATATTAGGGTTTAGTGGTTTAGAGGGACAACGAGATATTGGGGGTTACGGTTCAAGAAATACAAAGATGATCTCCAAAATTTGTTCTCTCTCTCACTTGTGTGAGCTCCTCCTCTCTCACTCATGTGCTACAGTTGAGTGAGTGTGTGTTACAAATAGAGAGGCTCAATCTCTATTTATACTAGTTTCTTACTTGACAATTACTTACCATGGTCGGCTTCTCTAGGAGAGTCTAATAACCCTAGTTCCCCTCAAATGTGGGGACTTTTCCCTCGACTTACAACGGAGGCTTAAACTCTAAAACTTTAAATGACTTGATTAAATTAATGATTTTCTTGATGGGAACATTGGGGTACAAAGAAATACAATATATAAAATATACAAGTGAATACATTCAAAAGTTACAAATACATCAACATCCTTTGGGGAAAAGAGCTGACAACTACAGAAATGTTTGACTTCCCTTATCCAATCAGCAAAGATAAAAGGCCAAAAATAGCTAGCACATAGAATCATCTGAGTAGTTTTCGAACCCAAAAGGTGGCCAAAGCAGGATCCACTGTGACAGTCATTAAGGACCATTTTAGCCTCATCATATATGAGGCAATGATGTAATATGGTGTCGATGCCATGACAATACAACACATATCCAATCCAGAGATGGTGAGCAACCTGATGTCATATCTATCGTCTATCTTTGCAACTTAAATGAGCCTCAAACTTCTTGGTGCACAAGTACAAAAGGATGCCCCCATACCAACGGAATTATGTGGATATGACGAATAAGAATTCATCTAGAAGGCCATCCTTGAGTGGTGGAGGTGTGGACAATCGGGGCAAGTCTGTCATGAGCGTAGCTAGTGCTAGGCCCTTGGTGCTTTTTGGGAAAACAAACTCCAAGTCGAACTCTTGTAGAACAACTACCCACTTGGACACATGGCCTTGTAGGAGGTGATGAATTAAGAGGTACCACATTGGATTGGAATCAACCATTACTTGAGAATGGTTTGCGATAATGTAGTGGCACTATTTATGGGCCAAGAATACAACGACGAGGGACAATTTCTCCTTGAGTGAATATCACAGTGGGGGACCTATCAGATTCTGGATATTTCAATAAATCATGAGCTCTTGACGAACATCGTCTTCCTGGACCAAGACTCTGGAAATGGGATTTTTTGAAGCCGACACATAAAGGAT
Organism: Pseudotsuga menziesii; assembly: GCA_001517045.1. NCBI lineage: Eukaryota > Viridiplantae > Streptophyta > Pinopsida > Pinales > Pinaceae > Pseudotsuga > Pseudotsuga menziesii. Next base: position 55,112 of record LPNX010899647.1, on the reverse strand, counting down.
GAAGTACCGGGTGAAGTCAGGTGCAGAGAGTAATGGTGCGAAATCCATAGCTTGTTTGAGTGCATCGAATGATTCATGCACTTGCTGATCCCAAACAAATGGAATATTGGTATGAAGCAGGCATAAGAATCCATGGGATTTCATTGCATACTCTGGTATAAAGCGGTGAAGGAAGTTGGCTTTGCCTTGGAGACTCTATAGTTGGTGCAGAGTTCGTGGTGGGAGGAGATCAAGAATAACTTGAAATTTGAAAGGGTCAACCATTATCCCTTTGTAGGATATGATGAACCCAAGAAGACAACTTGTTGGGACACAAAAACACACTTAAGAGGGTTCAAGCGGATTTTTGTACTTGTGACATCGCAAAAATATTTGGTGCAAGTCGTCTATATGTTGTGATTGTTTCCATGACCGAGCCATGAGGTCATCCAGATAATCCAATATAATGTGGATGAGGTTGTGGAACCAATAAGTCATGGCACGCTGGAAGGTGGATCCGACATTTTTCAAACCAAAGGGAATTAATTGATATGCGAATGTGCCCCAAGGGGTGGTGAATGCAGATTTCTACCGGTCCTCCTTCTGGATCTGAATTTGGTTATATCCGGAAAAATCGTCCATTAAGGAAAAGACCTCATGTCTGACATAGGCATCAATGATCTAGTCATTGAATAATGTTGGGAAGTTTTCTTTGGGACAAGATAGATTCAAATCCTAGAAGTTCGTACAAACCTGGATGGTGCCCTATTTTTTTTCCATGGGAACAGGGTTGGAGACCCAGGTGGTGTATGCGATGGGATAGATGAAACCGGTTGTGCACATTTTCTCTATTTTTTCTTTGACCGCAGCAACTTTGGAAGGGTAAATGGGACTCTTCTTTTGGTGGACAGGCACTGCATCTAGCCATGTGTCGATGTGGTGCTCTACGATTGATGTATACAAGCCTGACATGTTGGTGTATGACCATGCGAAGACATCCCAGAATTCTTGAAAAAGTGCTTTGTAGGAAGCGACTTCCTAAGAGAGAAGGATGCCCCCAACGTCATTTGTTCAACAATTTGAGGATTGGTTGAGATGTTGATCTTGATTGTAGGTGAGATATTAGCCATGTTCCCTTCTTCAAAGGCATTTGGTTCCTGAATGAGGTTTTTGAACCAATCGACTTTCTCGTGGATGAAATCTTTGGTCTCAACTGAAAACTGGTCATATGACAGCAAAGGTTCTTCGGGGATGAAGAACGAGCGGTGGTGCATATCATCCTAAGGGTATTTAGGAGCAGTTGAGGCCTCAAGTATTTCCTCGTCGTTTCAGAAACAATTATTGGATAGGGATGCAGGATCATTGATGGTTTCATAAGTGGAAGGGTCATTGGAGCTAGATATCATGTAAATGGTCATGGTGCCTAAGGAAGGAGTCAAAGGGTGGATATCCTCAATAATGATGATCTTGGATTCCAGTGAGTGTTTCGAAAGGTTACTCAGAGCAGTCCAATACTTGGCCAAATCTTGGAAATGGTTAGAATAATTTCCATACAAACTAGAAAGGGTTAAGATAGATAGAGAGAGAGAGGGAGAGAGAGATCGAAAGTTAGGATGTTAGAGAGAGACGGGGATTGTAGGTTAGGGTTTTAGAGAGATAGAGAGATTATGGGATAGTGGTTTATAGATAGAGAGACATTGGGGTTAATGGGTGTTTATATATTTAGACAGATCAAAAGAGAGAGATATCGGATTAGTGGTTTAGAGAGAGAGAGTGAGAGAGATTGGGGGTTAGGGGTTTACAGAGAGAGAGAATGGTGGTTAGGGGTTCACAAAGAGTGTGAGATGCAAGGACAGGGGTTGTAAAAGAGAGATTAGGGTTTAGAGGTTTAGAGGGAGAATGAGATATTGGGGGTTAGGGTTTAAGAAATACAAAGATGATCTCCAAAAGTTGTTATCTCTCTCACTTGTGCAGGATCCTCCTCTCTCACTCATATGCTACAGTTGAGTGAGTGTGTGTTACAAATAGAGAGGCTCAATCTATATTTATACTAGTTTCTTACTGGACAATTACTTACCATGGCCGAATTCTCTAGGAGAGTCTAATAACCCTAGTTCCCCTCAAATGTGGGGAATTTTCCCTCGACTTACAATGGAGGGTTAACCTCTAAGAATTTAAATGACTTGATTACATTAATGATTTTCTCGATGGGAACATTGGGGTACAAAGAAATACAATATATAAAATATACAAGTGAATACATTCGGAAGTTATGAATACATCAACAGCCTTTGGGGAAAACAGCTGACAACTACAGAAATGTTTGACTGCCCTTATCCAATCAGCAAAGATAAAAGGCCAAAAATAGCCAGCACATAGAATCATCTAAGCAGTTTTCGAACCAAAAAGGTGGCCAAAGCAGGATCCACTGTGACAGTCATTAAGGACCATTTTAGCCTGATCATATATGAGGCAATGACATAATATCATTAGAGGAATTTTGGGGTCTAAAATGGGCCTCCTAAGGAAAATAATAAAATAATAGTTAAAATAATAAAATAATATTGATTAATTTTGGAGAAAGAAAGAAAAAAACTACTTTTTGTGTTCGTATTTTCGACATATGTCCCTGTGTTTTTACTCAAATTTCAATCGGGAGAGCTCATTGGATGCGGAATTTGATTCCGCATCCAACGAGCTCTCTCGATCGAAATTTGAGTAAAAACACAATGAGATATGCCGAAAATACGAACAAAAAAGTAGTTTTTTTTAATGACAAATATGTCAATTCAACCATTATGGTTGACTTATTTTATTGAAATTCTATTGGTTGTTGAATTCCAACTCACAAAAACTTATTTTGGCACGTTTTCTTATAAGGCCCATTTTAGACCCCAAATTTCCTCTAATGGGTGTCGATGCCACGACAATACAACACATATCCAATCCAGATATGGAGAGCAACCTGATGTCATATCTATCGTCTATCTTTGCGACTTAAATGAGCCTCAAACTTCTTGGTGCACACGTACAAAAGGATGCCCCCATACCAAGGGAATTATGTGGAGATGACGAATAAGAATTCATCTAGAAGGCCATCCTTGAGTGGTGGAGGTGTGGACAATCGGGGCAAGTCTGTCATGAGCGTAGCTAGAGCTAGGCCCTTGGTGCTTTTTGGGTAAACAAACTCCAAGTCGAACTCTTGTAGAACAACTACCCACTTGGACACATGGCCTTGTAGGAGGTGATGACTTAAGAGGTACCACATTGGATTGGAATCAACCATTACTTGAGTATGTTTTGCGATAATGTAGTGGCACTATTTATGGGCCAAGAATACAACGACGAGGGACAATTTCTCCTCAAGTGAATATCACAGTGGGGGACCTATCAGCTTCTGGATAATTCAATAAATCATGAGCTCTTGACGAGCATTGTCTTCCTGGACCAAGACTCTGGAAATGGGATTTTTTGAAGCCGACACATAAAGGATGAAGTATCGGGTGAAGTCAGGTGCAGAGAGTAACGATGCGAAATCCATAGCTTGTTTGAGTGCATCGAATGATTCATGCACTTGCTGATCCCAAACAAATGGAATATTGGTACGAGGCAGGCATAAGAATCCATGGGATTTCATTGCATACTTTGGTATAAAGCGGTGAAGGAAGTTGGTCTTGCCTTGGAGACTCTGTAGTTAGTGCAAAGTTCATGGTGAGAGGAGATCAAGAATAACTTGAACTTGGAAAGGGTCAACCATTATCCCTTTGTAGGATACGATGAACCCAAGAAGACAGCCTGTTGCGACACAAAAACACACTTAAGAGGGTTCAAGCAGATTTTGTACTTGTGGCATCGCAAAAATACTTGCCGCAAGTCGTCTATATGTTGTGCTCGTTTCCATGACCGAGCCATGAGGTCATCTAGATAATCCAGTATAATCTGGATGAGGTTGTGGAACCAATAAGTCATGGCACACTGGAAGGTGGATCTGACATTTTTCAAACCAAAGGGCATTACTTGATATGCGAATGTGCCCCAAGGGGTGGTGAATGCAGATTTCTACCAGTCCTCCTTCTGGATCTGAATTTCGTTATATCCAGAAAAACTGTCCATGAAGGAAAAGACCTCATGTCTAACATAGGCGTCAATGATCTAGTCATTGAATAATGTTGGGAAGTTGTCTTTGGGACAAGCTAGATTCAAATCCTATAAGTCCCTACAAACCTGGATGGTGCCCTATTTTTTTTCATGGGAATAGGGTTGGAGACCCAAGTGGTGTATGCGATGGGATAGATGAAACCGGTTGTGCACATTTTCTCTATTTTTTCTTTGACCACAACAACTTTGGAAGGGTAGATGGGACTCTTACTTTGGTGGATAGGCACCGCATCTGGCCAGGTGTTGATGTGGTGCTCTACGATTGATGGATACAAGCCTGACATCTTGGTGTATGACCATGTGAAGACATCCCAGAATTCTTGAAAAAGTTCTTTGTAGGAAGCGACTTCCTAAGAGAGAAGGATGCCCGCAACGTGATTTGTTCAACAATTTGAGGATTGGTTGAGATGTTGATCTTGATTGTAGGTGAGATGTTAGCCATGTTCCCCTCTTCAAAGGCATCTGGTTCTTGAATGAGGTTTTTGAACCAACCGACTTTCTTGTGGATGAAATCTTTGGTTTCAACTGAAAACTAGTCATATTATGACAACACAGGTTCTTCGGGGATGAAGAACGAGAGGTGTTGCATATCATCCTAAGTGTATTTAGGAGCGGTTAAAGCCTCAAGTATTTCCTCATCATTTTTGAAACAATGATTGGATAGGGATGCAGGATCATTGATGGTTTCATAAGTGGAAGGGTCATTGGAGCTGGATATCATGTAAATGGTCATGGTGCCTAAGGAAGGAGTCAGAGGGTGGATATCCTCAATAATGATGATCTTGGATTCTAGTGAGTGTTTCCAAAGGTTACTTAGAGCAGTCCAAAACTTGGCCAAATCTTGGAAATGGTTAGAATAATGTCGATACAAACCAGAAAGGGTTAAGATAGATAGAGAGAGAGAGGGAGAGAGAGATCGGAGGTTAGGATTTTAGAGAGAGAGGGGGATTGTAGGTTAGGGTTTTCAAGAGAGAGAGAGATTATGGGATAGTGGTTTAGAGATAGAGAGACATTGGGGTTAAGGGGTGTATATATATTGAGAGAGATCAAAAGAGAGAGATATGGGATTAGTGGTTTAGAGAGAGAGTGAGAGAGAGATTGGGGGTTAGGGGTTCACAGAGAGAGAGAATGGTGGTTAGAGGTTCACAGAGTGTGTGAGATGCGAGGATAGGGGTTGTAAAAGAGAGATTAGGTTTTCGCGGTTTAGAGGGAGAACGAGATATTGGGGGTTAGGGTTAGGGGCTTAGATTGAGAGAGAGAGAGAGAGAGAGAGAGAGAGAGAGAGAGAGAGAGAGAGTTGGGGTTACAAGTCTAGTGAGAGAGAGAATCGAGGTCATGGGATTAGAGAGAGAGAGAGAGATTGGGGGTTAGGGGTTTTATGCGAGAGAGACAAAGAAACATTGGAGGTTACAATTTTAGAGGTAAAATGGGATTGAGGGAGGGAGAATGAGATATTGGCAGTTAAGGTTAGGGGTTTAGATTGAGAGAGAGAGAGAGATTTTGGGTTACAAGTTTAGGGAGAGAGAGAATCGAGGTCATGGGATTAGAGAGAGAGAGAGAGAGAGAGAGAGAGAGAGATTGGGGGTTGGGGGTTTTATGAGAGAGAGACAAAGAAACATTGGAGGTTACAATTTTAGAGATAAAATGAGATCGAGGGTTAGGGATTAGAGGGAGAGAGAGAGAAAGAGAGACATAGAGAGAGACAGAGAGAACATGATTGGAAATTAGTTGTTTAGAGAGAGAGGGAGATTGAAGGTTAAGGGTTTAGAGAGAGAGAGGTTGGGGTTAGGGGGTTTAGAGAGAGAGAAATAGAAAGAGAGATGTTCAGGGTTAGGTATTTAGAGAGAGAGAGAGAGAATTTAGTTTAGGGGTGATAGAGAGAGTGGTTCAGGGTTAGGACGTTAGAGAGAGAGAGAGAGGAAACCATAGATTCAGGTTTAGAAGTGTAGAGAGAGAGATTGGAGTTTAGGGGTTAAGAGAGAGAACGAGATTGGGGATTAGTTTTTTAGAGAGACAGAGGGAAAGTGAAGGTTAAGGGTTTAGAGAGATAGAGAGGTTGGGGTTAGGGGGTTTAGAGAGATAGAAATAAAAAGAGAGATATTGGGGGTTAGGGATTGAGAGAGAGAGAGAGAGAGAGAGAGAGAAAGAATGTTGGTTATGGGTGATAGAGAGAGTTGTTCGGGGTTAGGATGTTAGAGAGAGAGAGAGAGAGAGATTGGGTGTTAGAGTTTTAGAGAGGGAGAGAGAGAAAGAAATGGTTTGGTGGTTAGGGTATTATAAAGAGAGAGATAGATACATTTCATGTTAGGGGCTTAGAGAGAGAGATATTGGGAGTTACAAGTTTAGAGAGAGAGAAAATGATATTTTGGGTTAGAGGTTTAGAGAGAGAGAGAAAGATGAAGATTAAGGGTTAGGAATTTAGAGAGAGATAGAGAAAGAGAAAGAGATTGGGGGTTAGGGGTTTAAATAGAGAGAGGGTTATGGTTCTAGAGAGAGGGAGAGATATTGGAGGACAGGGTTTTCAAGAAAGAGAGATTGGGATTTAGGGATTTAGAGAGAGAGATTTGAGGTTAGGGGTTGAGAGAGAGAGAGAGAGAGAGAATAATGGATAGGAATTAGAGAGACACAATGGGGGTTAGAGTTTAGGGGTTTAGAGAGAGAGTGACATTAGAGGATAGGGGTTGTGAGAGAGAGAGAGACATTGGGTTTTAATGGTTTAGAGAGAGAGAAATAGAATGTGGTTAGGGGTTAGGAGTTTAGATGGAGAGAGAGAGGGGGTGGGGGAATCTGATTTAAGGAATTAGATAGATATAGATAGAGAGAGAGAGAGAGAGAGAGAGAGAGAGAGAGAGGGAGAGAGAGATTTGGGGTTATAGGTTTCAGGAGAGAGAGAAAGATTGGGGATTAGAGGTTGAGAGAGAAAGAGAGAGAGATTGTTAGAGGTTTAGGGAGAGAGATATTGGGAATTAGGAATTCTATGAGAGAGAGAGAAAGATTGGGAGTTAGAGGATTAGAGAGAGAGAGAGTTAGGGTTACGGGTTTAAAGAGAAAGAGAATGGATTTCAGGGGAAGAGAGAGAGTTAGGGTTACGGGTTTAAAGAGAAAGAGAATGGATTTCAGGGGATTAGAGAGAGAGAGATTGGAGGTTAGGGGTTTTATGAGAGAGGCAAAGAAGCATTCATGGTTACAAGTTTAGAGATAAAATAATATTGGGGTTTAGGGGATTAGAGAGAGAGATAGAGAGATATAGGAAGACAAAGATTCATGTTTAGAAGTTTAGAGAGAGAGATTGGAGGTTAGGGGTTTAGAGAGAGAACATGATTCGGGAATAGTTGGTAAGAGAGAGATGGAGATTTGAGTTCAAGGGTTTAGGGAGGGAGATAGGTTAGGGGTTACGGATTTAGAGAGAGAGATTGGGTGGTAAGGGTTTAGAGAGGCATTTGAGGTTACGGGTTTAGATAGATAGATAGAGAGAGAGAGAGAGAGAGAGAGAGAGGGAGAGATGGATATTAGGGTTTAAGGTATTAGAGAGAGATTGGAGGTTAAGGGTTTAGAGAGAGAGAGCGGTTGGTAGTTATGGATTTAGAGAGAGAAATAGAAAGATATAGATTGGGGGTTAGGGTTTTAAAGAGAGAGAGAGAGTGGAGGTTGGTGGTGAGAGAGAGTGATTGGGGGTTATCACTTTAGAGAGAGAGAGATATTGGGTGTTATATGTTTTGAGAGGGAGAGAGAGAAAGAGAGAGATTCACGGTTAGTGGTTTAGAAAGAGAGATGCATTTGAGGATGGTGATTTAGAGAGAGAGAGAAATAGAGACTGGCATTTATGGGTTTAGAGAGAAAGAGAGATATTGGTGCTTAGGATTTTAGAGAGAGAGAGAATCAGATTTTGGTTCATGCTTTTTTAGAGAGAGAGAGAGAGAGAGAGGGAAATTTATGGGGTTGTTAGAGTAGGGTCCTGCAGCTACAGGAAAAGCTGCCACATCGGGACAGGGAAGTCAAGAGAAGACAGTACCTGGGCGGTTGAGAGGAGAGAGCTCACCCACTGCACTAAAGGCAGCGGCCGAGAAGAGAGAGTCCACCCACTGCATTCAAGGCAGCGACAGAAGATAGGAGGGCTCAGCTACCCTCATAAAGAAAAAGGAGCAACGAGGCCAAGGTATTGAAGATGAAGGACAAAAAAGGAAGCAATGCCCAATACCCATGATCAGTGCCGGGAAGCATGGAAGAATGCAGGAAGCTGTGGTGTGACGAAAAGCGGCAGCTCAAAGTACAGATACGTCGACTGTCACAGTTAGGGTTTTTGGGTTACTGTTGGGACAGGCCCACAGTGTTGTAAAGGTGAGACCTTCGGGCCTCCTATAAAGGGATATAAACTGCATTGTAAAAGGTTAGCTAGTCGTACAACTTGTAGCTATTCAGATAGTTATCCAGTCTGAGAGTCCTATAGTATGTTAGATCATAGTCATTTTGTATTGTAATAGAGTCGAGATCTGGCTCTACTATTCAGTCCGTAGTTACCTTATTGTAACCAGTAGCTGACTCCAGGAGTATGTATGTAACAATCCACAGGGATTGACAGAGAGAGAGAGAGAGAGAGTATATTGTAAGAAGGAAATATAGAGAAAGAGAAGAGATCTAGGAGAGAAGGGCTCCCGACAGGGTGTGCAGAGTTACCCAGAATATCTCTAGCTGCACAATAGGTTGCAGCAGAACTGTGTACTCTCTCAAGATATAATAAACACAGTTCTGTGGACGTAGCTTCTAGCCTAGAAGTGAACCACGTAAAATCACTGTGTTATGTGATTATTTCATTCATTGTGATTTACTTAGTTGATATCTATTATCTGTTACATGAATGTTGTATATCAGTTAGTAAATGTCTGTATGTCCTCATTCAGTTACAACATTGTTGAAGGTTAAAGGTGGATTTACATGTAACAAGCGTCTGCATATGAGTTTATCAGTGCTTGTTTCACACAGTAATAAGTCATTCTATTAAAGTGTTTCCAGTATACTTATTCATCCAGTTAAGTATAGTTCAGGTAGAGTGTGTTGAATTGTGGAAGTTCAAGTCAGAGTGTTTAATATCTTGTTGAAAGTCAGCTAAGTCATTCCACCCAGTGAGATAGCCCTTGGACTGTGAGGGTCGTAGTGAGCTGTACTATAGAAGATATAGCATTGACAGTAGGAAATATCGCACCATCAGAGGAGCTGCGGTGTGAGATATCGCAGATCGTGGGTTAAGCGGAAGGAGGAGTTGCGCATCATCCGAGTCACTGTGATGCGATAGGATTCCTTCCTCTGTCAGAACCCGCGAGCAAGAGAGAACTACGCGTCGCAGAGAGATCTCGCTGGCTAGAGAAACCGCAGGATCCTAGGATGCCACAGACCCTGGTTGAGGACACCTAAGTCTTCGGCCAACCCATAAGATCACTTCAGGTGAGACTTCAGGCCATTTTGTGGTCTGTTGCCGAAAGGGCCAGTGAGCTAGGGGTATTGTTGGTATATTTATACTAGTAAACCCGGGTCTGCCCAGATAGCCAACAAATGGTTCCATTACCGGCTTTGAACACATTACAGAGCTAACATTATATTGGCATCCTACTAGAGATGAACTCAACCAGTGGGTTGGGTCTACGGAGAAAGAGTTTGCTAAACAAGAAAACAAGATTCCTAGACTGAGTACAGAGGACTGGTTGCAAAAACATATCTTCACAGACCTGCATACGATATTTTTTGTGACCTATGGAAATGAGTTGTACGACTGGTTATCAAAGCTGATTGATCAGAGTATATTCAAAAAGAAAAGAAACATCATGTGGACACTGGAGCTGATTCACACCGTGAAGAGCATAGAAAATCCCATTACATGAGCATTCGACTTCTGGCTTGCGAGTGTGCTAGAAGGCTTTGTCACAGAGTTTGCAGTTGAACAGACAAAAAGCTTCACCGAGGCTGAGCGGTACTTCTTCAAAGGATATCGCGGTAAGTACCTAAAATCTTTAAACTTATCCATTAAGATGTTATTACATGAAAAAGGAGTAATGGATATAGTTTCAGACCAATAAGCTAAGAAAGTGTAATGTCACAAGAGTTTGAGAGTGATTTTGATGACATTGGATGTACACGTAGTGGCAAGAAATATAAAGTAGATTTCAGATCTTCCATATTTGAAAATAGTTCCGATAATACTAGACAATAGAGTCGTAGTAATACAGAAAGAATAGAAGGGGGTATCCGTTACCACCCTTATACCCCACAGAAAACAACTGGGACTCAGAACTATCCCGTAGGAACTCTATCTAGTAGTTCACCCACAACACATACTACCGCTACATCACCTACACCTACATATACACTACAAAGTGGTAGTAACACAGCAAATCGGCATCCACCACATAGAAATAGAATGGGGGATGACATGAAGTTACCTACCTTTAAGGGTACAGGGGCAGAAGACCCAGAGCAGCATTGGTTTCTATGTGGAACCATGTGGACCATTAAAGGAATCCACGATGATAATATTAAACTTGTATAGTTGGTCACCACACTTAGGGAACGAGCCTTAACATGGTATATGAAGTATACCTCAGCGATACCCAGAACACTTATACAGGTCCGGAGTGCCATGATTAAAGAATTTAAGAAGCCCAAGTCCGAATCGCAGTGTATCACAGAGCTCAAAGACATTAAACAGTTACCTACAGAGTCAGTATGGGACTTTGATCATAAATTCAAAGCTCTCATAGACCAAGTTAGCTTTGATTTTGCGTCAGATCAGCATAAGGAATTGTTCATCGCAACACTGATCCCGCATATTAGACATCCACTAATGTAGTAGAGACTCCATACACAGGATGAAGCATTGGAGATAGAAATGAAACTAGAGGCATCACCTCTAGCTGAGACCAGTACAGGTATGACAAACATGCAAAACCAGTTAGCAAATCTCACGTTACAGATGCATGAGATTAGATAAGGAAAAGAGATTGCACAAGACATATGGTGTATCAAGTGTAAAGCACAAGGCCATACTAAAGATAACTGTCCAGTCTTTGTTGAATACTTAGCAAGTGGGGCTCCTAACCCCTTAGCACAAACTCAAGAGCCATGGTGTGAACTATGCAGAACAAGAGGACATCCACCTCAGCAACGCCCTTTACTTCAGAAGTATGTACAGACACCTAAGAACTTATACTGTATCTTTTGTAAGTTAGTAGGACACGATGAACATACCTGGTTGATAGAAAACATGACTTGTACAGAGTCCAATCAGAGACACCGGGTCCAGCAGCAGGACCACAGCATGAACCGGCTCCTATAGGCCATGGAGGAGGATTTATAGGATGAGGCCATGGAGGAGGCTTTGGTCATGGTGAAGGATTTGGTCGTGGCCATGGACCGATTACTTGTTACAACTGTGGAGTTGTAGGACATTATGCTAGGGACTGTCAGAGCCCTATTACGACATGTAATTATTGCAAATACTATGATCACCCTATAGAAGAGTGTCCTACCTTGATAGCAAAGATCAAGGAACCTAAGCCAGCAGTACATCAGAACATCCAGCTTATCACTACTGAGCAGAAAGAGCCAGAACCAAGAGTCAACATTGTGACTCGCAGCGGTGCTTCCACTAGTGGGACACCGCAAGATAGTGAAGAGAACACAGGACCGGAGCAGGTGCGCAAAGCTACTAATAAATCAACACCACTCGACCTGCAGAAGAATAAAGAAACATTTCAGGAAGCTAAAACTTTCTTTAATGAACCTATACAATCAGGACCCCAGGTACAGCCGTCTAGGGGCATACCGAAGCAAACGCCTTGTGGCCTTAGTCTTGTGGAGACATCACAGGCTACCACATCAGGAAGACGTGATGAGGATGAGTCGACAGGAAGTGTACAATCCTTCCTACGGAGTTGCTTGAAACTCATAAGAAATGAGAAAGCTATCACAGAGCTTCAGTGCATCATAGATCAGTATCCACCATCTTCTCTCATGAGCAGTACATAGCGTGATGTTCATAATATTATAGGCCATACAAGAACATGAAGAGAGATGCGACTCACAGCACAAGTTGGAGAATTTGAAATGGATGAGGTAATCCTAGACTTAGGATCAAAGGTAAATGTTCTGACTAAGCAGACATGGGAACATATGGGTAGCCCCAAGTAAGCCAGATCGCCTATCCATCTGCGACTAGCCAATCAACAGAGGGTATCACCACTAGGTCGATTACCACAAGTGCCAGTTGACATTGACGAAGTTTGCAGTTTTGGAGACTTTGAAGTTATAGAAATCATTGGCGATAATAGACTGTATTCAGCTCTACTAGGTATTGATTGGGAAATCGATAACATGGCTGTTATCGATTTAAAGAAAATACAAATGACCTTTGATGATACACAGATCTGGGTCATCGCACCGTTGGATCCTTTTCAGGGTCCTAGATATATTGAACCTATCCAAGTAGAGGATGAGGTGCGTAATATGGAGAGCCTCTATCAGATGATCGCCAATCAGAGTGACTACATAAACCCAACCGTAGAAGGAAATATCAATTGGCGATGCGACAACTCATGCACATCGGATTCAGATCTTGGTCTAGAGAACTGGCAGAATAGACTTTATGAAGTCTCAGCTCGCAGATGTGCATATCTGACTAAGTCACTAGGATGGATCAGAGCAGAGCTTAAGGATATTCCGTCGTTTAATGGCTTAGCGGATGTCAATGAATTTTTATACCAGTTTGAACAAGAAATTCCTCAAGAGTAGAGGATGTCAGTGATTGACCTTGCAGTAAGAGCCACACCTGCAAGATGGTGGCATGCACACAAACAACATATCACGTCATGGGACAACTTCAAGAGGTTGACGGCGATCAGGTTTTCTAATGACAAAGAGTGTCTACAGAAGAAATATATAGGAGAAAGTGACCCCAGGTCACACATTCAGAGTTGTGAACAGGATTGGTCAGACATTCCCAAGGATGAATGGATTCACCGATTCATTCACACTTTAGACTAAATTCCAAAGAATTGGTACACTGAGACAAAGTTGCGAAGAGGAACAACTACATGGCCACTTATGATAGACAGCTTTGAACTCACTTTCGCTTTTGAATCTGAGTACCCAAGCATTAATCAGGCTTTAGATGTTATAAAGATTAAAATCTTTGAGGACTGTACCCTATCAGTGTTGGCTCAACTTGATTGGGCTGTCCAATTGGACCAGGCGCTAGAGTGCTATAACTTTGCAGCCGAACCAGAGGAGGAGGATGAGGATCCTCGCAACATCAACATCCCAGAGTCAGAAGGGACTCGCGATGTTGATGGACCAAAGCTAGAGACTCCAGCTATCATGGAGCATATCAAGATTAAGAAGATAAAAATTGGCATAGACATAGAACTAAAGTTTGCATCCATTGGAGACTATTGGAATGATGAAATGGTAGGACACATTGCAGATCTGTTACATGAATATTAGGACTTATTCCCCACTAAGTTCACATAGATGAAGGGAATAGTTGGAGACTTGGGAGTAATGAGGATACCATTGAAAGAGGATGCTATACCATTTAAGCAGCGTCCATACAGATTAAATCCTCGGCACAAATAAAAAGTTAAGGATGAGATCGATAAGATGCTAGCAGCAGGCATCATTGAGCTAGTGGAAGAAAGCGAATGGGTTAGTCCCATGGTCGTGTAAGAGAAGAAAACCAAAGGAGAAATCAGAATCTGTGTCAATTTGCACAAGCTCAACGATGCATCACTTCATGACCCATTTTCGACACCTTTTACTGATGAAGTTCTAGACAATGTGGGAGGACAAGAGGTCTACTCCTTCACCGATGGATTTTCAGGCTATCACCAAATCAGAATCCATCTAGAAGATCAATCTAAGACCACTTTTGCGACAGAATGGGGCTCGTTCCAGTATACGGTAATGCCCTTTGGTATTAAAAATGCACCAGCTATCTTTTCAAGAGTAGTAGTTGTTGTATTTAAAGAATACATCCATAAATTCTTAGAATTCTATTTTGATGATTGGACTGTATTTGGATTAATCGATAAACATATAGGTGATTTAAGACTGATGTTAGAGAAATGTAGGAAATACCAGATTTCTCTAAACTTAAAGAAATGCATATTCTGTGTGCCATTTGGTATTTTTTTGGGTCATATTGTCTGTAGAAAAGGATTGATGGTAGATCCTGCAAACATTTCCATCATCGTAAATCTTCCAGCACCCAACTCAGTCAAGAAGTTGAGGACAGTGCTCAGTCATACCGGGTACTATAGAAAATTTATCAAAGGTTATGGAAAGATCACAGCACCTATGGAAAAGTTGTTAAAGAAAGATGTAAAATTCCTATGGAATGAGGAATGCCAGAAAAGTCTAGACACTCTTAAAGGGAAGATGGTTACAGCACCCATCTTAGTATTTTTAGACTGGACCAAGCCATTTCATGTACATGTGGATGCATCTGGCATCGCATTGGGGATCGTCTTAACCCAGCCAGGAGAAGGAGGTATTGATCACCCTATCGCATACTCAAGCAGAAAACTATCCACCGCAGAAAATAACTACACCACTACGGAAAGAGAAGGATTAGCCATGGTATATGCCCTACAGAAATTCAGGCACTACCTGCTAGGTTCCTCCTTCAAGATGTTCACTGACCACTCCGCTTTGAAGTACTTGGTCAATAAGCTAGTGTTAGGGGGACGAATCTGCAGATGGTTACTCCTATTTCAGGAGTATGATTTTGAAATTATTGTCAAACCAAGGAGATTAAATGTCGGACCAGATCATCTGTCACGGATAGACTCAGGAGAAGAGCCAAGTAACCTAGCGGAAAACTTGCCCGATGCACAATTGTTTTCTATTCAGATTGCAGACGAGTACTATGCTAATATTATTTACTTTCTCACTACAGGAGGGGCACCTATTGAGTTTACCAAGCAGCAAAAGAAATAGCTAGCCGTCAAAGCAGCAGACTTCACTTTGATTGCAGGACAATTATATAAGTTAGGTTCAGACGAAGTCTTGCACAGATGCATCATGCCACACGAGAAAGAGGCCATTATCAGAGAAGCACATTCTGGTACCGCAGGAGGTCATTTCGCAGGAAAGCCGACTGCACAAAAAATCCTGACTGTAGGATTATGGTGACCTACTTTGCATAAGGATACTAAGGAATTTTGCAGATGCTGCGATATCTACCAGAGGGTAGGAAAACCTTCACGGAGAGATGAAATGCCGCTACGACCACAGATTATGCTGCGCGCATTTGACAAATGGGATATAGATTTTGTGGGTCCTATCAAACCACCAGGAAAATGAACTGGCACGAGATACATCATCACAGGAACATAATACCTCACCAGATGGGCGGAGGCTAAAGCAGTAAGGAATTGTGATGCTGCTACAGCTACACAGTTCCTCTTTGAAAACATCATCAGTAGATTTGGATGTCTAGTAATTTTGATGAGAGATCAAGGCACCCATTTCTTGAACCACACTATTGAGGCCTTGACAGAGGAATTCCAGATACAGCACCATAAGAGCACTCCCTACCACCCACAATATAATGGTACAGTGGAGGCCTTTAACAAGATTTTAGAAAACACTCTTACTAAGATCTACAACAGCCAAAGAAACGATTGGGACCTCAGGGTTAATGATGTGTTATGGGCTTATAGGATGACATGCAAGAAACTCATAGGACATACACCTTTCAGCTTGGTGTATGGACAAGAGGTTGTTATTCCTATGGAGTATATTATGCCCAGTCTAAGAATTGCTTAGATCACTGGGATGACAGACACAGATACGATGAATGAAAGGCTAGCGCAACTGCTTTCCTTAGAGGAAGACAGGTTCATCGCATGATTCCATCAGAAAGTGCAGAAGGAACGAGAGAAAGCTTGGCATGACAGGCATGTAAAGAACAAGATTTTTCAAATAGGAGACCTGGTGCTCCTCTATGACAGTAAGTTTGTGAAGTTTCCAGGAAAATTCAAGATGCATTGGTTGGGGCCATACCAGATTTAGCAAGTTACAGAGAGAGGTGTCGTTCAGCTCAGCAAAATGAACGGGGAGTTTCTTCCCACTTTCATTAATGGCAGTAGGCTTAATATTTCCAGTGCTAGCCAGTCCATGTCCCAGCCTTAACTCAGATAGTTATGGAAGTGCAGATGGCTAGTGTAGTTGAAAGGATGCATCGCACCGGTAGGTAAAAAGAATTCGCATGAGGAGAATTTTTGTGTTGTTTAAAAAAAAAACTTTTAAGTTTGTTTTGCGCAGTTGATGCGGTGTGTCATCACAACAATGTGATGTTTCTCTATGCCACGTACCCAGTTTTGAAAAAGGACAGAGGGCAATTCACTTCTCCCTCTGACAAGCAGTTAATAGCGGATATGACAAGTATCCGTTGCCCTAGATTTGGCAGCAGTATAATGATTTTTCTAGATTTGGTAAAATCTTCGACGAGACTGGCGCCTGCACACACGCTTCGAGGGAAATTTGATCGGATTTCAGCAATTAATGAGGATCAAAATGACGAGTGTTGTCTCGTCCATGCAATTAATACTGCCGACGGGTCTAGTCTACACGACCGTTGAGTCATAGATTATCACCTTTGCTATAAATATAAAGATCATCCATACTGAAGGGTTACTTTGGAAATTTCAGAGAGTGATAGAGCAAGTTGCAGAGTTTACCTTGTGCAAAGATATCCCAGTTACAGAGTGTGAGCATTTCCAATTTCGCAGCCATTGCCAATCCAGAGTATTGCACTGAGGGGGTTCTATCCGAGGAGGAACCTTTAGAAGACATTTTGAGATGATTCGAGCATGGTGGCCTTACAGCTGTTATGACGACACCACCCAAGGGTGTGAAACCAGGTACATCATAGGTCAGACAGATGCCAAGGATGAGGACTCAGGCGCAGGATGTAGAAGATGTCATCAAAGTATTTGCTGCAGAGAAGCAGAAAGACGAGTCGATCACTGAAGATAAGAAAATAGAGCAGCAGAATGATGAGAAGAAATATCCAGCCAGGAAGAAACTAAAAATGAGAAAAAGAAGGCAACAAAAGAAGGAAGATGACCTATCTCATTAGCTAAGAGAAGAACAAGAGGGTTCGAAGGTCAAGAATGAAAATATGCAGAACAAAAGCAACGTGAATACCTGGAGCGATTTGCTGAGAAGAAAAGTGAAAGGGAAAACAAACCAAACAAGCATAACTTCAAGATGCAGACAAAGGCTTGTTCTCGGAATGGAATTCCTGGTTTGTATATCTTTCACATAAGAAGGCTCTAGACTGAATGAAATGTTTGAGAAGGCTGGAAGATACAGATTTCTATTTTCCTTGTGATAAAAGTTCTAACCCAGATAAAGAGGAAAGGATATCTATGGAAGGCCTCTCAAAAGCTTAAGATCCTTCAAAGAGCTGCTCATTCATGAAAATACCTATATATAGTTTTAAAGTATATCAGGTCTCGCAAGCGACGAGAGCGAGAGCATGACAATAAGGGAAGGAAAGATAAGAGGAACCAACGAACAATTACAGAAACTATGGAGAAAGAAGTCGCAGGACTTCGACAGAAACTTACAAAGACTTCGCAGGAAGCCAAGGAGAGACTACAGCAAGAGAAGCTAGCTGTTAGTGGCTCGAGGATGAGCCACAAGTAAGTGTTAAGGGACTGTTGGAGTAGGGTCCCGCAGCTACAGGAAAAGCTACCACGTCGGGACAAGGAAGTCAAGAGAAGACAGTACCTGGGTGGCCGAGAGGAGAGAGCTCACCCACTACACTAAAGGCAGTCAAGAGAAGACAGTACCTGGGTGGCCGATAGGAGAGAGCTCACCCACTGCACTAAATGCAGTGGCCGAGAAGAGAGAGTTCACCCACTGCATTCAAGGCAGCGGCGGAAGACAGAAGGGCTCAGCTACCCTCATAAAGGAAAAGGAGCAACGAGGCCAAGGTATTGAAGACGAAGGACAGAAAAGGAAGCGGTTCCCAGTACCTGCGATCAGCGCCGAGAAGCATGGAAGACTATAGGAAGCTGTGGTGTGACGAAAAGCGGCAGCTCAAAGTACAGATACATCAACTGTCACAGTTAGGGTTTTTGGGTTACTGTTGAGACAGGCCCACAGTGTTGTAAAGGAGAGACCTTCGGGCCGCCTATAAAGGGATCTAAACTATATTGTAAAAGGTTATCTAGTCATACAACCTGTAGCTATTCACACAATTAGCCAGTCTGAGAGTCCAGTAGTCTGTTACCTCATAGTTATTTTGTATTGTAATAGAGTCGAGCTCTGGCTCTGCTATTCAGTCCATAGTTACCTTACTGTAACCAGTAGCCGACTCTAGGAGTATGTATGTAACAATCCATAGGGATTGACAGAGAGAGAGAGAGAGAGAGTATATTGTAAGAAGGAAATATAGAGAAAGAGAAGAGATCTAGGAGAGAAGGGCTCCTGACAAAGTGTGCGTAGTTACCCAAAAGATCTCTAGCTACACAATATGTTGCAGCAAAACTGTGTACTCTCTCAAGATATAATAAACACAGTTTTGTGGACGTAGCTTCTACCCTGGAAATGAACCACGTAAAATCAGTGTGTTATGTGATTATTTCATGTGATTGTGCTTTACTTAGTTGATATCTGTTATCTGTTACATGAATGTTGTATATCAGTTAGTAAATGTCTGTATGTCCTCATTCAGTTACAGCATTATTGAAGGTTAAAGGCGGATTTACATGTAACAAGCATCTGCATATGAGTTTATCAGTGCTTGTTTCACACAGTAATAAGTCATTCTATTAAAGTGTTTCCAGTATACTTATTCGGCCAGTTAAGTATAGTTGAGGTAGAGTGTGTTGAACTATGGAAGTTCAAGTCAGAGTGTTTAATATCTTGTTGAAATTCAGCCAAGTCATTCCACCCAGTGAGATAGCCCTTGGACGGTGAGGGTCACAGTGGGCCGTACTATAGAAGATATCGCGTTGACAGTAGGCGATATCACACTGTAAGAGGAGCTGCGGTGTGAGATATCGCAGATCGTGGGTTAAGCGGAAGGAGGAGTTGCACATCATCCGAGTCGCTGTGATGCGATAGGAGTCCTTCCCCTGTCAGAACCCACAAGAAAGAGAGAACTATGCGTCGTAGAGAGATCTCACTGGCTAGAGAAACCATGAGATCCTAGGATGCCACATACCCTGGTTGAGGACACCTGAGTCTTCGGCCAACCCATAATATCACTTCGGGTGAGACTTCATGTCATTTTGCGGTCTGTCGCCGAAAGGGCTAGTGAGCTAGGGGTATTGTTGGTATATGTATATTATAAACCCGGGTCTACCCAGATAGACAACAAGGGTGTGAGGTTTAGAGAGAGAGAAAGAGAGAGAGGGATATTAGGGTTTATGAGTTTAGAGAGAGAGGGAGAGAAAAGGGGTGATTGTGGGTTAGGAGTTTAGAGAGAGATTGAGGATTATGGGTTTTTATAGAAATAGAGGGTTAGGGTTTTAGATAAAGAGAGAGAGGGATTACAGGTTAGGGCCTTAGAAAGAGAGAGATTGGAGGTTAAGGTTTTAGAGAGAGAGAGAAGTAGAAAAATAAATATACGGGATTAGTGGTCTAGAGAGAAGAAAATCGAAAGGGAAAGAGAGGGATTACAGGTTAGGGCCTTAGAAAGAGAGAGAATGGACGTTAAGGTTTTAGAGAGAGAGAGAAGTAGAAAAATAAATATATGGGATTAGTGGTCTACAGAGAAGAAAATGGAAAGGGAAGGAGTGAGGGAGAGAGCAATTGAAGGTTACAAGTTTAGAGAGAGAGAGAGAGATTAGTGGTTAGGGTTTAGAGAGAGAGAATTATGATTAGTGGTTCAGAGAGAGCGTGAAATGGGACGATAGGAGTTGGAAGAGAGAGAGATT
>LPNX010899647.1:0-14740 GCA_001517045.1 Pseudotsuga menziesii | reverse complement strand
GAGAGAGAGAGAGAGAGAGAGAGAGAGAGAGAGAGATTTGTGTTTAGGGGTTTAGAGAAATAGAGAGAGATACTAGGGGTCAGGGTTAGATAGAGAGAGATTGGTGGTTAGAGTTTTATAGAGAGAGAGAAATAAAAAGAGAGAGATTGTGGGTTAGGGGTAGTATTAATGGTTTTATTAGTCTTTAGGGTTATATGAGTTAATTTTTAATGGTTTTCGGCTTTAATATTAGAATCCCCATAACATTTAGGGGTGACATGTAATAAAATTTACAAGTTATAGGTGCACAAGGATAAAGCTTAAAGGTTACAAACCTTATGTGGGTGAACATTTAGTAGTTAATATTTATAGTCTTAGGGGTTTTAGGGATTAGAGTTAAGGAGAACAAAGTTTAGGTGTTAGTGTTATATTGGTTAGAGTAGTTAGGATCATTTTATTTTGGTGTTATAAAAAATTGTAGGATTTATAAGTGTTATGTTCTAAAACTTAGTGTTTAGAAGTTATATGGGTTGGATTATATAGTGTTTGAAGTAACTAAGGTCTAGAGGAGTTAGATGTGATGGGATTTAAAGTTATAATTAAAGGAAAGAGATTCTAACTCGTAGGTTGCATGAATAGAGTGTCCAAAAAGGGGGGTCCCTTGTTAGATCACTTTAAAAACCTTCTGTATACATGGTCGACCACCCATATTGGGGCATACTAGGAGGGCTTCTCAGGGAGTTATCTCCCTCCACCTATTACTAGTGCAATTACGTCCTAGTTTCCAGTTACAACAAAGGAACATGTGTGAAGATACCGAGTTAGGAAATTGTTTCCAGGAAATTTCCCAAAATGGTCCTTTCAAAACCATCTACAGAAGACTTTGAATATAAACCCTATGGTCAACATTCTAATGCAAATAATATAAAAATATTATACAACTTAATATTCATAAAATACAAATATTTTCTATTAGCTTACTCCCACTTTTATATATGTATATATAACCATAAAAAAGCATTGAAAAAACAATTTATAATCATTAAAAATAAAACAATACTTTATAATCTAACAAATCTCTAAACTATTTTAACACCAAAAAAAAAAGACTCAAAATTATTATTATGAATAACAATGAAAAACATACAAAATGTCTCTACTTAAATTCAATTCTAGAAAATTTACATCTTACATCTCATAAATTTTATACATTAAAACAATGTGAAATATTAAGTACCTATTTTTAAATTAGTAGAAATTTTGCAATGCTTAATAAAGATAAAATAAATACAAAAATAATTTCAAATCAATAAATACTAATGACTAATGATGTGTAGCTTTCAGGACATGTTGATTCTCATGAAAGTTGAGCTCTTCGACGGCCTGGTCAATATCTTTACATAAAATAATTTAGTTTGCATTAAAATCTAATCTAGGCCAATTCACTCAATACTGTGATTAAATCACTGCGGTAGATGGTCTGGCAGTCACTGTGTTGTCCAGTAGGGTCTAGAAGGATAATTTCTGCAGATTGAGTGACGGTGTAATTCACGAAACCGCTTATATGTGTGAGAGTAATTGCTTCATAATATGTCATATATCCATGGATATGCTCAGCAGTATGGTCCGTGGAAACAAAATATTTGGATGTAATCCTAGAAGTTCAATATTTTGGTAGGAAAACTCTTTGTTAGAAAGCCACTAAAATTTTGAGTTCAACACATTATAAGGAAATACCAATATCTATTTGTGTTAGTTGAAGCCGGATTTTTCCATAAAACGTATGTTTCTTGGCTGAAAGTGGAGTCACTATGAAGGTGAAATCACTATTAATGGTTTCTTGGTGTTCCGATCTAGCGTTAATGGCGACATGTACTAGTTACGATGATAACGAATAACTTGAACATGAACCTAGGTAGTTGTCATTTTGCTCACATGCTAAACATGACCTAGTTATTATCACATGCTAAACATGTCATACATGACCTTTACCTCTCTATTGACTCCCTTTGTTGTTTACGTGAGAACTAGTGGTAACCCATAACTTACCAACTCTATGGAAACAACAACTTTTGTTGCATCATTGGATCTAATAAGATTTTTTTGACAACTAAATTCTTACATTTTCAAGAATGTATTTACCTAAAAATTAATTTGCTGAGACATTTTTCTTTTTTGGTTAAGCTAACTGAAACAATAGAAATGTTTGCAGAAATAATGGAACATGTAAATTTTATGTTAGTTAGGTTTGGAAGGAACTCTAATAGTTAGAAGCTTGAATTTTTTTTTTATGTTTCTAAATTTAAATTGTATCTTATTTAAATTTGAATTAATATTGTATATGTTTACATTATAGAGTATATGATTAATGATAAATAGAAAAGCATTTTCAAAATTGTACAAAATTAAATTAAGGAAAAAGAGATTGAATTGTATAAAATCAAATTAGGTTTTGTTGTTTTTACATATTAAAATAAAATATTGTTGGAAGGTTGAAAGAAATACTAAATGCTTGTAGTGAGAGAAAATGTTTCATCTATCTAAGAAAAAACATTTCAACAAATACTCTCATCACAAAATGGATTCAAATTTTTCAAGGAAGAAATCATAGTTCCTAAAACCCTGATCCTATCAAAAGTTTCAGCGACAATTGTCATCACAAAATGGATTTAAATTTTTTCAAAGAAGAAATCATAGTTCCGAAACCATGATCCCACCACGCGGAAGTCTGAGTTGCCTAAATTTGAATTTGTTGTAGCCATAATTTGAATTTGAATATGTAGTGATCAGAATTTGAATTTGAAATTGAATATGTAATAACTATTTGAATTTGAATATGTAGTTGCGAGAATTTGAATTTGAAATTGAATATATAAAGGCAAGAATTTGATTTTGAATGTGTAATTACCAGACTTTTTTTAGATATATAAGTTTCATTAATGAAGAAAAAATAAAAACTAAATGGATCACTTACTATGATGTAATGAGATCAAATGCTTCAAGCATCTAAGAAAAAACATTTAAACAAATATTATTAGAAAAATGGGAATAAAATTCAAATAGATTTAAACATAAATCATAGATTGCAAACCTTGAGTGGCATGAATTTTAATTTGATTATATAATTGCTAGAATTTGAATTTGACAATAAAATGAATGGTTAGAATTTGAAACTGAAATAGAATTAATAGTGATTAGAATTTGAATAAGAATATGAATATAAATATGAATACGAATTTCTATAAGATTTGGGGAAAAAAGTTTACACTTAAAAAAAACTAACATTAAATAAACATAAATACTAATTACTACCTCCCTGATCACAAGAATTACGTTTCCCTATCCATCTTATACCAAAGTTTACACTTGAAAAAAACTAACATTAAATAAACATAAATACTAATTACTACCTCCTTGATCACAAGAATTACATTTCCCTATCCATCTTATACCAAGAAGCTCGAACCCATCTACCCAATCGAATGTTTTTTTAAAGAATAAAGCAACTCCTTACAGGGTAATTTTATAAGTTTTATATTATAAGTTTTATATATCTTCATTATGTATAAGTCTACATAAAATACATGCGAATGAAGTGTTTCTAGATTTAGATATTCTAACCAAGTAGAGTATGGAAAATACATGGCAATGAAATGTTTCTAGATTTAGTTATTCTAACAAATTCGAGTACGAAAAATACATGGAAATGAAATGTTTCTAGATTTAGGAATTCTAGCCAAGTTGAGTAAGGAAAATACATGGCAATAAGCTTGAAAATGTTTTGATATTGACGCAGGACATGGAGGTTTGAAGAAAACAAAAATAAATAATCATATATACTAATTACTCCCCAATCGCAACAGTTACGTTTTAGGATCCATGCATTGCAGGGAGGACAAGATGGAAGCTAACCCATATACCATGTCCTAATAGATCATGGAATTTATTGGCTTCCCATTACGGGTAGTGAAAATTAAAACTATTTGTAGCCATTAATATTGAGCACAACCAATTCATTAATACTAAGCACGAGTAATTCAATTCCAAATCTAGCACTTAATTAGAAAATACTACATGAAACAATTGATATTCATTAATACCAAGCACAACTAATTCAAATCCAAATCTAGCACTTATTTAAAAATAAAAAAATTAAAACCATTACTACGTCCAACAATTCAAATCCAAATCTATCACTTGTTTAAAAATTAAAATTAAAACTATTACTGCACCAAACAATTGCTATAGATAAAAGATGTGCATACCTTAAGATAAAATATTGATGGTCACAATCTTATCTTAATTACTGAACAAAAGCAACAAAACAAATAACCAAACAATTGCTATAGATAAAAGATGTGCATACCTTAAGATAAAATATTGATGGTCACAATCTTATCTTAATTACTGAACAAAAGCAACAAAACAAATAATATATCTGAAATCCAATAACGTTAACAAGATTTTTCAAGAAATATAACAATAGATCTGAAAGCCAAAAACAATAACAAGTGTATTCAAGAAATATTGTTTACCCGAAAGAAAGGGGAAATATTGTTTACCCGAATTGATAGGATGAGTCTGCAGATCAATCAAACAGGAAGAAGACCTAGTAGTCCTAAATATCTCTTTTACATCCACCATCGAATCCCCTGGGCATCCTATCCATCCTGTCCTGCAAAGTTGTAAAGTGATCAAAACCTAACGCACTCTCTGAAATCCATTAACAAATATGGCAATAACAATAACACACGTTTTCGAGAAATGTGAACTAAACCTAACACACCCTTGGCTCTTTTGAATTAAGAATGTCATTACCTAAATGTTGTTGAAGAGTTGAAAGAAAGACTAAATTCTTGTAATGAGATCAAATCTTTCACCTATCTAGGAAAAAACATTTCACCAAATACTGTTATCACAAAATGTATTTAATTTTTTCTAGGGAAGAAATCATAGTTCCCAAAACCATGATCCTACCAAACGTTTTAACCAATACTATCATCACAAAATAAATTGAAATTTTTCCTAGGAAGAAATCATAGTTCCCAAACCATGATCTCATCATGCCGAAGTCTTAGTTTCCTAAATTTGAATTTGAATAGGTTGTAGCCAGAATTTGAATTTAAATATGTAGTAATTAGAATTTGAATTTGAATTTGAAATTGAATATGTAATAGCTATTTGAATTTGAATATGTAGCTGCCAAAATTTGAATTTGAGATTGAATATAGTAACCAGAATTTGTATTAAATATGTAATTATCAGAATTTTCTATATACAAGTTTCATTGAAGAAAAAAGGACTAATAAAAAAAAAGGGTTAAATACAACACTTATTGTAATGAGATTAAATGCTTGAAGCATCTAGAAAAAACATTTAAACAAATATTATCATAAAAATGGGAAAAACATTCAAATAGATCACACCATGCTGGAGTTTTAGTGGCTAGAATTTCAATTTGAAAGAGAATTAGCTGTGAGAATTCGAAATTGAATTAGAGAATTAATAGTGGTCAATATGAATATGAATATGGATATGTAAAGAATTTGAATATATAGTTTCCAGAAATTAAATGTGAATCCTACTGCAAAATTTAGAAAAAAAAAGGTTTACACTTTTAAAAAAATAACATTAAATAAACATAAATACTAATTACTCCCTAATCACCAGAATTAAGTTTTCTTACCCATCTTATACGAAGAAGATTCGTAGCTCGAACCCATCTACTATATTCTAATTAATTGCCAGAATTTGAATTTGGGCCATAACTCTATTCTAACCAAGAATAAGTCTACATAAAATACATGGCAATGAAATCTATTCTAACCAAGTATAAGTCTACATAAAATACATGGCAATGAAATGTTTCTAGATTTAGGCATTCTAACCAAGCCGATTATTGAAAATACATCGAAAAATATATTATGAAATGTTTGAAAATGTTTCTATTTTGACACAGGACATGGAGGTTTGAAGTCCTAAGAAAACAACACTAAATAAACTTATATATTAATTACTCCCCCAATAACTTATATATTAATTACTCCCCCAATAGCAACAGTTACGTTTCCGGATCCATCCATTACGTGGAGGACAAGATGGAAGCGAACCCATCTACAATGTCCTAATAATAGATCATGGAATTTATCGGCTTCCATTAGGCATAGCGAAAATTAAAAACTATTTTTAACCATTAATTTTGAGCACAACCAATTCATTAATACCAAGAAAATCTAATTCAATGGGAATAGCTAGTTCAGATTGTGTAACAAAGCCTATTTGTAGCCAAAATCAAAATCTATTTGTAACCATTAATATTTAGCACAACCAATTGAGGACAAGATGGAAGAGAGCCCGTCTACCATGTTGTAATAGAATGTTCATTTGTAAGAATAAAGCCACTCCCCTCATTTTTTACTAGGTTTTATAGATCATGGAGTTTATAGGCTTCCATTAGGTATAGTGAAAATTAAAAACTATTTGTAACCATTAATATTGAGCACAATCAATTCATTAATACCAAGAACAACAAATTCAAATCCAAATCTATCACTTATTTTAAAAGTAAAATTAAAACTATTACTACACCCAACAATTCAAATCCAAATCCAAATCCAAATCCAAATCTATCACTTGTTTAAAAAAATATATTTAAAACTATCTCTGCACCAAACAATTGCTATACATAAAAGATGTGCATACCTTAAGATACAATATTGACCATAACAATTTCATCCACGTTCAGCAGACATTCAAATACCCATTAATTTCTGAACAAAACTAACAAACCAAATAATATATCTGAAATCCAATAACGTTAAAAAGATTTTTCAAGAAATATAACAACAGATATGAAAGCCAAATACAATAACAACTGTAATCAAGAAATATCATTTACCCGAAAGAAGTTGTTTACCCGAATTCAAAGGACGAGTCTGCATATCAATCAAACAACCCAACCGAATTGAAAGGACGAGTCTGCGGATCAATCAAACAACCCAACCTGTGGAAGAACACCCAATAGTCATGAATATCTGTTTTCCGTCCACCATGGAAAATACCTTACGAGCTCATTCGACCACCAGGAATGTAATTAAGCATCAACATCTTATTTGAAACACTCATTTGCAACACATAAAAATTCATCCAGTACGAATTTGCAACACCACACATGCTTCTTTTATATCCTGCAGCTGGAACGAATTGCAATCAATTCTCTAATCAAAAGTGTGCAACAATTGAACCGTTCTCATACATATTGGATGAATACCCATTAATTAATGAACAAAACCAACAAACCAAATAATATATCTGAAATCCAATAATGTTAACAAGATTTTTCAAGAAATATAACAACAGATATGAAAGTCAAATACAATAACAAGTGTATTCAAGAAATATTGTTTACCAAAAAGAAGAGAAAATGTTGTTTACCTGAATTCAAAGGAGTCGTCTGCAGATCAATCAAACAATTATGATACCAACCAAGTACTTAATCTATCTAATTAATATAGTCTATTGGTAACCATTAATACTGAGCATAACCAATTCAAATCCAAATCCAAATCTGTCACTTATTTTTATAAAGATTAAACTATCCAAATCTGTCACTTATTTTTATAAAGATTAAAACTATTAATACAACACCAAACCAAACAATTGCCATACATCAAATATGTGCATACCTTAGGATGGCACCGTGTGCACAGAAGAGAATCACAATCTCATCCATATTGGGCATACATATTGCGCGACTACCCATTAATTACTGCACAAAATCAACAACCCAAATAATAGATCTTAATTCCAATAACATTAATTGGTGTTTTCAAGCAATATAACAACCAGATAACAATAACAAGCAACCTAATGACAGCACTCACACAATAAATGTGGAGAATCTGATAATGATTCATGTTTACACTAATCAAGACATATTTAGATGCATGAAATTAGAAAAGCACGGAGTAGAAACCCAATGGAAATAAAGAGTAAAACATGTAATGTAATGTAATAAAGAGTAAAATCATATGCTATCTAATGGAAAAACTACCGCAAATAAACTACAGAGACGTTTCCTTCTCTCCTCTACAGTTTATAGTGGAAAACTGACCCTCAATGAATTCGAAGTGTCCAATATTGTCCCCAGTGAGTGTCTGCAAGGGGATAGGGGTGATCCAAATCGCACCAGATCAATTCTTGAATAATTCAACGTGCCTTCGTGCGTCTTACTTGTTAAGTAAATCCCCAATTTGGAGAAAATACCTTAGAAAGGCATCGTTTCGAAGATCTGATAGCCTGTAATTAAGCATCAACATATGAAAAAACCAATATAAACAAAACCAATTTGCAACACTCCACACCCTTCTTTCATATCCTGCAGGTAGGACGGATTACAATCAACTCTCTAATCAAAAGCGTGCAACAATTGAGACACTGCAAGCTCTATCGCAGCAATAGCCGTGGAATCCCCTGAGCATCGTCTCCATCTTGTTCTGCACATGATATACAAATCCAATTAATACAAAGTTGTAAAGTGATCAAAATCATATAAAATTAAACCTAATGCACCCTCTGAAATCCATTAACAGATCTGGCAATAACAATAACAAACGTTTACAAAGAAATGTGAAGCAAACCTATAACACATTCCCATTAACATTCCGCATGCTTACGAATTCTTTCATATCCTATAGCTGTGGCAGATCACAATCAACTCTCTAATCAAAAGTGTGCAACAATTGAAGCACTGCAATAGCCATGGAATCCCTTGGGCATCCTCTCCATCCTGTCAAAGATGTAAAGTGATCAAAATCATATAGAATTAAACCTAACGAAAGCTGTGAGAGCCATTAACAGATCTAGCAATAACAACAACAAACGTTTTCAAGAAATGTGAACTAAACCTAACACACCACACCCTTGGCTCTTTGGGACAAGAATGTCGTTACCTACGAAGGCTACTCATGATTTGAAATGCGTTTTAATATCTCGGTCACCCTCGGATACCATTCCATTATAAACGCATTCTAAATCACAATGCGCTTTTGAAATGCTTTTTATTCTCCCGGTCACCCTCGGATCCCATTCAAATGGGCTTTTTATTCCCCCGGTCAGCCTCTGACCAATTCAAATTGGCTTTCTGGATCAATTCAAATCGGATTTATACAAACGCTAATCATGATTCAAAATGATTTTCAATCTCCCATCACCCTCGGATCCATTAAAGATTTTTTTATCATTCAACGGTTATACTCGGGATTTGAAATGAGTCTGACATGGAGAATGCTGCCTATTTTGCAAACGTAGACGGCTGATCGTCCAGACATGGAATCGGTTTTGATTCATTCAATGGTTATACTCATGATTTGAAATGATTCTGACGTGGACTATCTGCATATTTTGCAACATAGACGACTGATGGTATAAACATGGTAACGGTTTTGATTCATGTCTGCCACTTCGGATTAGCGTGGATATTTAATGTTAAATTTCGCGTTGTTGAGAGGCCTCTCCACAACAGCACGAGATATTTATTCATGCACTCACAACGAACGAAGATCACAATGTCACATAAGTAAATGAATCGGTTACGAAAATGATTTTCATTCTATTTTCAATTAAAATATATTTAGTTAAGATTAAAATTTTTAATTTTTAATGTCATACTTAATAAGAATAATTTGTAATATATTTGAGATTAGTTTTATGTTTAATTATTTTATATTTTAATTTTTTTGATAATTATTATTATTTTTTATTAATAAAGTAAATTTTCATTGTTTTTTATGTTTTTTAAATGTATATTTTTTAGGTCTTTAAATTTTGAAAATAATTATTTACTAACAATTATTATAATTTTAAAATAAATATTTTATTAAAAATATTCAAATTTTAAAATACATTTTTTTTGAGAATTTTAATTAGATATATTTCTCTAATATAAATTTAAATAATAATCATAAGTATGTAACATTTTTGGTAAAAGCAGTGTACAAGTAAATTTACTAAGTTGTAATTTTATTTAGTAGATATAGGAGACTAAACGACCTAAATAAAATTGATTTGTTAATATTCACTTAACTAGTTAAAGTCTTTTAAATGCTATTTCAAAGTGGAGTGGGCAAGTGTTTAAATAAACTTCTATGGCTTCCTATTTAGCCTAAAGCCAATTAATTTATTTTTATAAATTATTTATAAGAATGGTAAAAATAGGGATTATTATGAAAAAATAACTTTTTCTTATATTGCCTTTCTTACACCCACATTAGATGTGAGTTTCATAGTATTTGTTACAATACAAACATTTATAAATTCCTAAGTTGCCAAAACTATAATAAGTTAAGCTTGGAAGCTTTTTGGCAAGCTTTTTAAGCACATGAAACAAGATTTTAAGGTAAACCAACTATTGTCCTTGTTAAGGAAAATTAGTCTTAATAAACATTAATCATCATCATCATGTTAAATATTTCAATATCTTAAAATAGGAAACTAAAATGTTATAATAATTAATTATTATTATAACCATATAAAATATCTATTGCTAGATTTTTGTGGTTGTGATGGTTGGTTTCAAATGATTTGCGAGAATCCACATTAACCAAGTGACTAGGTGGAATTTTCGAATCCATATCATGATTCATCATCACATATCTAGGGTTCATTCCGTGAAGAAATTAGGGTTGCTAATTAGATGAGGAATTGTGAAAAAAAAAAAAATATTTTTTAAAATTTTATTTAGATTAAGGATTAAGTTATATTAAAATAATTTTAAAAATTAAAAATTTTAAGTTATTTTTTATTAGAAATTAAAGTTATCTGAATTTTTTTTATTAATAAAAGGCTAGTTTGATGATGAGATAGTTTAATTTAGTTAATTACTAGTTTGGAGCTCTAAATTAACCAATGTTAGTTTATTAGTAAGTAAGTGAAACCTAAATAAATACTTAATGACTAATTACTAAGGTATTAATTTTAAGAGTTGTTAATTATAGGAAATTAAATAAAAATTGTTTAAAATAATATCAAAGTGTTGTGGTAGTTGGAAAGTTATAATCGTTTTGGTCCAAAGGAAAGTTACGAAGGAAATGCTAAAAGATTTGAAGTATTAATATTTTAGGAGATAATTAAAATTGAAGTCTTTTATAGATTAGGTCTTGATGTAAAAGGATTACTGAAAGGTAAGGAATTAAAAAAAAATATTACTGAAGAGGATGTATTAACCTAGATAAGGTGTATTAAAATCCAAGGGAGGTTAATTGGTTCCAATTAACACCTAGGTTTTGTTTAAAACTAGGTCATGACTCATATTAAAATAATTAAATGCTAGGAAAATTAGAAAGAAGGTGGGGCTTTCCTTTGTTCTTTACGGTCGAGCATAGAGAATCCAGCTCGTGCTGACTTCGAGGTCTCCATCCCTATTCAAGTTGTTTGGAAGTTTTATTATTTCCAAGGCTTCCCTGAATTTCCTTTTGAAGTAGTGGTCTTCTTTTGCGATGATTTTTGTGTCTTCTAGGAAAAATTGGTGTTTAGTTTTGGAAACATGTTCTTGAAGAGATGAGGTATGGATACATTCATTCTTGATGTCAGTTCCATGTTCTTTTAATCAAGTGTGAAAAGACCATCCCGTCTCCCCTATGTAACCGATCTTGCATGAAAAAGGGACTTTATAAACACCTCTAAATTGTGTGTGATCAATAGGAACTTTTATGGATCTCATTTTATTCGTGATGGTTTCTAGGGTTTTGAAAGAGGTTGCAATATTATTCTTATTATGGATTCTAGATATCTTATCTAAATGTAAGGATTTAGACATCATTGATTTAGAAATTCATAATTTTAACTACCAATCTATTGGGGATTGTATACATTCTCTTCTAGGAAGAGAGGATGACGAATTATATTTGAATTATTACTTAGATTTGGATGTGCTAAAATTTGAAAGACCATCCACACGATATACCTAGTAGTTAATTTGGATATCACATATCCTCATGGGAGACTACGAGGTGTTCAAAATCTAGGTCAAAATTGGAAATGATTGAAAGTATTACTGGAATTACATTACGTGAAATTGTTATTTAATTAAAAAAAAATTATTGAAAACTTATTGTTGGAACATAAAGTCAATGATGTAGCATATATAGTTCTTAGGGGAATCATCATTTTACGAAATATAGTAGAATGGGACAAGAACTTGAATGTGGAAATAAAGTGAAACTAGTATTGTATGGTTCATGTATGGGGATCTAAAAAGTCAAGAATAGATACAATCCCAATAATTGAAACCTCGGAGGACACATTGGAAATACGTAGATAGTGTCCATACTTATTCTAGAACTTATGTAACACCATGTTTTTTCCCTAACTCTTGAGATAAGAATAACTATTACTTAAAGACGTTCTATGACGGATGACCCAGCTACTTCCTATTTTGAAATCTAAAATAAGTTTAAATGGACGTATTTTCTATGGCATCCGGTTTAGGATGACCTATACTTGTGTGAAGAAAGAAATTATTGATGATATATTACCTAAGAAGGATTATCTGACATATTGTAGAGTAAATTATGATTATGAAAATAATGCCCACATTTGGGCAATTATGTATGCAATTATATTATGGTTTTAATTGTGAATGAAAAATCATGTAAATTTATTAGTAAGGATTAAAGTTGCATAATATTTTGACAAAAGTTATGCAGCATGTACTCTGATGATCTATCGCGTGTGATAGGAAAGGAAGGTACATGAAACACAAGAAAACAACTATATGAAAAGACTCTAGTTGAGTCGATGACTATGGAAACTAATATCATTCTTGTATATAGCATGATTGAATTATGATATGTTTGATGGAATAGAATACATGGACTCCAGATGAGTCAGGAAACCTCGATAGTTGAGGTTGATTCATGGTTTTGTTACATTTGAAATCTTATTTATGAGATTTGATGCACAAGTTGTTTTATGTGCAGGTGATGGGATTGTGATTTCCAATCGATCCACATCAATTGATAGGGATGGAAAATTATACATGTAAGGATAGAAAATTGGATGGCACGATGAACTTTAAATAGAGTGAGGAAAACTCCAGTTCATCAGATGTGTGTGATGTGAGGGTAGGCCACGAGTAGGTCACTCACGAATATTATTACTGGGGGGAACATAATAGGGATTCTCCCTTATTCTCCAAGAACCACCTAGAGCTCCCTATGGTAGGCGAACTGAGGTAACATTGACTCAATCGTTAGAACCAACTCCTCACCTATGGGAATTATCGAAAGGGTGTGTTGGAAGCATAACACCTTGATAATTCTGGTCATGATGATAATGCGATGGTAAACAACATATATTTTAATTAAGGGAAATAATAGATTTATTATAAATAACTTAATAATAATAATAATGATGATGAAAATATGATAAATTAAATTAAAATTGATAAATAAATAAACTGAAGTCAAGCTAAATTAAGAAATTAGTTAACTCAGTAAATTAAGGACCTTGAACTAAAGTGAAACTCTAACTAATTGGAAAAGAATTGGAGGGCTAAAGATAACAAACAAGTGGGTTGCTAATTAAAAATTAATTAATTAATTAAAGTAACTAAAGAGTTAACTGAAACTAATGCATGAGATGCATGGGATTTAACGAAATGGTTAATAAAAGCTGAAGAAATGGAAGAATGGGGGATCTTAATTTTCTTTTTCTTCATTTTTTCCATAGTTTGGAGCAAGAACACTTTGGGTGGCTCTGAGGCGACTATGGAACAGTGTGGTTCGGTATGACGTGAGTGAGGTAGGGAGCCTCCTAGAAGCATCCCAGTGTCATACTTCCATTTCTAGCAAGGTATTATTATCCCCGTCGAGCTCAAGGGTCTCAATTGAAGGAGAGTACCCTTGAGGGTTTGGTAAGGAGGAAACCAATGGATCCAGCATGATTGAAAATCAAGAGACAACAACTACAGTGGAGTGATGACAAAACAACCCTCGTTTTCATCTGCATCCTCAAATGACATCGATTATCTATTTAGAAGTATTTTAAAGTTATTTTATTTTGTTAAATGTTGCACATGAAAATGGAATAGTTTAATTCAATTGATGTATGTGGATTATTTTACAATTCGTTAATGTCATATATTCTTACCTATTTTGTAAATGGATTTTAAAAAACACAATTTTTTTTTATATGTTCTTAACTTCTTTATCATATCTAGATTTATTTATATGCATGCATGTTAGTCAATTTGATCAGACCCCATGGAGGGTTGTTTCACAGTTATGGGTTTACAGAGAAAGTGAGAGAGAATTGTAGATTAGGATTTTAGAGAGAGGGAGAGAGAGATTCAAGGTTAGGGTTTGAGAATGGAGAGAGAGAGAGAGAGAGATATTCATGGTCAGGGATGATTTTAAGGAACCATACTTATTTAAAATTGTATAAATTTTGGTGAATCTTACCAATTCTTAAAATGCCAACCATAAAATGCTTGGCAATATTTTTCAAAAAATATTTTAATTTCGAAGTATTTCATATTGTTTATATAATAATTTGGAAATTTTTAAGGTGAAAAAAGTTTACCCCATCAAAATTGGGCGAAATAGGGCTTCAAAAAATGCAAAATGGCGAATCTTTTTTTTGGAGAAAACCCCCTAAAAATAGCCCATGGGCTAAAGTTCACCCGTAAAATCATCCCTGTTCATGGTTAGAGGTTTATATATATATATATATATATATATATATATATATATATATATATATA
>LPNX010899638.1:0-40633 GCA_001517045.1 Pseudotsuga menziesii | reverse complement strand
TGCAACTAATGATGTTATGACACAACAAGAAGTAAAATGCACAACTAACAATCAATGCAAATGCACTGTGTCGAATGAAAAACAGGGTATGCTACTACGTGAAGTGCAAACTTTTTCCTTCAAATGTATATGCAATCATTCCTATATGAAAACCTGACTAATATTCACCAAGAAAACCTAATGCAAGTACCATGCTAATGCAAAATGCAAAGAATGCATAACTATGCAAAAAGCAAATGTTTTTGTATTTTTATATTAAATGAGATAAAAAGTAAAAATATGACTCTACTACCCTCAGACTCTACAACCACTCACAGACAGCAGCCAAGCAAAGTACTAAGGAAAAAGAGACCTAATGCACTAATCTCAAAACAAAAAATAGAAAATGAAATGACAAGAACATTTTAAAAATTCAACTCAAAAAGAGTCTCTGGTAAGAAACAGAGGGGAGATACAGACTCTATAAGCATCAAAGAAGACATAGCAATCATCCACACTCACCTAGAAACACTTAATTTTCCCCAAAAAACTAAAAATCAGGGCATACACGACTGTTCTCAGTAAACCTGCGTACATACGTGACTATTCCAGGAAAACCCCCGTGTACACATGACTGTGAAAGCAAAACCTGCGTACAGTGAGAAAAAGAGAGAAAAATAAGGTAAAAGGACAAGCTGAGACAAAATTTACTCCTACAGGACACTATTGGGCAATCATGCCCCCAGGCCCGACACATNGTACAGTGAGAAAAAGAGAGAAAAATAAGGTAAAAGGACAAGCTGAGACAAAATTTACTCCTACAGGACACTATTGGGCAATCATGCCCCCAGGCCCGACACAAAAACAAAGAATTCAGAGCAATACAAGCACATTGAATGCCAAAAAACCCCCAAAGAAAAATAACTAGGAAACTCCCCAGTATGGTCGCCAATTCTGTTACGGAGAAAACTTCCTATGGCTTGGGGTGTACCACAACAGACAGAGAAACCATAGAAATCAATACCTTCCCAATATGCAAGAGACATACAACATCTAACACTAAAGGATCTCGAAACATACCTTATTCCGGACGGTTGTAGTAGATCCCCGTTGAGCTTTTTCCAATCCTGCTTGCGTTAGCAATTCACTCTCAACAACATCAAACAAGGCAAGCATGCTATACAATATAATGTTTGGCCTGCTGTGGCATATATAATCAATAATGCATAAGCAATTAAACGCATCCATGGATTCAATATTCATTTAAATGTACATCATTGGACATGAAAATATATTTCTACTAATAATATCAGAGACTACACAAGTGACAACCTCTGTCGGCACGTCTGCGAACCGGATAAACTGAGTCCTCCACCACCTCAATCCTCCATCTCTCGATAGCAAGCTCACAAACAAAGGCAAGCTTGGGAAGAACACCAAGTGCTCCAAGGGACAAAGGGATGCAGACTCAAGTACAATCAAGCTAAGACAACAATGGACTATAGTTTTCTTGCTCTTCAATTCCTCTTCTTCAATGTATCCAAGGGGTTCCTTATATAGTGCTTCAATGGGGTAATGGAAGGTCAAATCCGAGTGATCTCGAGGCATATGGAAGGCCAAGAGACAAGTGACTCGGATCCACATCAAGGAAAACTCCAAAAATATTTGGTCTTTTGCACACATCTCGATGTACGTGGGTTTAAGGGTAATATCCGCGTATATACGCAAAAAAGGGATTAAAAGTCGCGTACATCAAATAATGGGTGTTTTTAGGGATGATCTTGGAAACATCAAAGGTACAAAAATAGTCCATGGGGTTCAAAGAGTCTGCAGAAGGACAAGGACGGCCATAAAAGTGTGATCAACCATGTGTGGTAAAATCAATTGTAACAATGGGCCTGCTTTGTTTGCAAGTTTTCCATCCCGCAACCCGCATCCCGAAATTTGGGGATGGGGGTTGCGGGGTGACACACAATACTTACAAAAATGCTCCCCCATCCCGCATCCCGAAATTATTTCGGGATGTGGGATGGAAAACTTGCAAATAATAAATTACTATTAAATTACTTGTAAAGTTTCTATTCAATGTACATATTTTCTCAGAAAGTTTGAAAAAGAAATTACTGCTGATAGTGCTCCTGTTAGTTT
Organism: Pseudotsuga menziesii; assembly: GCA_001517045.1. NCBI lineage: Eukaryota > Viridiplantae > Streptophyta > Pinopsida > Pinales > Pinaceae > Pseudotsuga > Pseudotsuga menziesii. The sequence continues at coordinate 38,506 of LPNX010899638.1, read as the reverse complement.
GAAAATTCGATTTGTTTTTAGGTTTCAATTTTTTTAGATCTAATTTCATATTTTTGTTTGTAATAGCACAATTCTGGTTTGACTCATAACATATGTGTTAAGTTAGATCTGAATCTATATCTAAATTATCAAAATTGATGGATCGAGTTGACATATTACTTAATTCACGGGATCCATTGTTAGCGATCTTTACGGTCAATACAATTATAGAAGAGATGAAGTTTACAATTTCAAATTATTTTAAAAAAATCACCTTCCAATAACATCTAACCTTAAAAATATTACCATTCGATACACTTATAAAGCAATTGGCTCATACATGTACCTTGCAATACCATATAACCTAAAATATATACACGAACTAAATAATATCTGCGGTTTGATTATTTTATTTGTTGGACTCACGGAGTTTTTAGATCTTCATAATGGGAGTCGATTGTTTTATTGTTGAACCTCTCTCCCTGGTTATTTTTTCGTTCATCCATAATTAAGATTTATTGGTAAATATTATTTATTTTTAAATTTAAAGCTTCCAGATTCATTTTTTAATATGAATTTCCTTCTTTTATTTTGAGGTTCTCAAATGTAAACCTTAAACAACTATGGTAATTCCAAGCGTAATGCAGCCACCATGGAAACTCTCCAAAACGATATGCATCTACAGCTATGTAGTTTACAATTTCACCAGTAGCATGTCTTTGTCTTCCTAAAAACAAATCTAATCTTGAAACTAACAGGAGGAGCACTATCAACAGTAAATTTTTTTAAAGCGTTAAAGTGTACACGCAAAAGCGGGTTGAGCATTCGTAATAGTAGTCAATTATCAGAGATTTCAGAATCCCTCAGATTGAATACAGATTGAAGAACAAAAGTAAATCTTATTGGGAAATTGTTTGTAGTTAAATAGCGTACAACCCATAAAATATGTACATTGAATAGAAACTTTTCTTAGAGGCCATCGATTCCAACACGGGCCAAAGCCAAAGCAATATGGATGATGCTCTTGGACTCAAATAGTCTTTTTTAGACAATCTGCTAAAATGTGAAAACAAAAAATGAAAAAATACTGCGTGAAAGACTCGATTAAGAAACCCTGTGTTAAGAAGAAGAAAAAAATCGGGAAACACGTGTTGAGTCGCCATTAGCCAAGGGTATGAGAAATCTTTTGAGACTACGTCTCCATAGAGAAAATGCCTTCGACATAATTAAAGTGAAATGTTATAAGTTTTTTTAAGTTGGATGGTTTAGTAGTAAGCTATTATTGTCCATTCATCTTCAAGGCCCATGAATATATACTCAAAGTGTTTTATAATAATGAAAAAAAAGGGTATAATATTCCAAATAAACTTCACCAAAGAAATGATTACTTAAATGATTACTTTTCACTTGTTTTACATATTCCAAACAAACTTCACCAAAGAAAATGATTGCTTTTTCACTTTTTGTTTTTGACGTGTCTAACTCGAAATAAAGTGAAACCCAACGTGATGTAAGTGCACTACCTATGTAATGGCTTCCAACTAGATAAAAGAAGTGGCATGATGTCACCCAGATACTGAATTCATTGAAGAACTTCCTACGGATCATTAAGAGGCTTCCAACTAGATAAAAGAAGTGCCATGATGTTACCGAGATACTGAATTAATTGAAGAACTTCCGAAGGATCATTAAGAGGTTGTTTATCAAAATATTTATAGAGAATAATCCCGACAATTTTCATATCATCGAGATACTGAATTAAATGAAGAACTTCCTACTGATCATGAAGAGGTTGTTCATCAAAATATTTATAGAGAATAACCATTTTCATGCAAGGAATTTTATGTATTCCAATTTTCAAACTTTTTCTTTCATCCTCTTTTGGGAGTCTATGTTTATTGTTTTGTCGTAATTTTTGTTAGCAATTATTTATTTAAATATTGGTTTCTAAAAAAATATTTTTTAATATACCGATGTTTTAAATAGACGTGAATAATTATAGTTGTAGGTGGGGTGGTTATCTTAAGTTTGTATTGATTATATTAATAATATTGGTAATAATGATAGTGGTTTTTTTTGTTTTTTGTTTTTTTGGTTTTTAAATTTTTATTATGTCTTTTAATTTGAGTTAAATTATGTATGGTTTTAAGGGTTTTTGTTTCAATGTGGTTCATCTACTCTCCAATGGGGTTTGTTACGTCCACGAGAATAATGTATAGGGGCCCACCCGAAGGGGCCTCACCCATTCGCTTTAATTACAGAGCTAACCCGACGAGAACATCAAGTGAGGTCCTTATATAGCAGTGCATAGCCTCCCGAGGATTTGACCTCGAGACCTTCTAATCACAACTTACAACACTTGACCACTTGAGCTAGCCCATTGGGCTTCAAATGTTAAGAGGACATGGGGGTGGGATTTGATCCACGTATGTGTCCACCGGTTAGGAGAACATTTTGTACAATCCCTCTGGGTGGAACCACACGTCTGATCACTACCTCAAGTTGCCCCTACGGCTCCAGGTAAGGACCTATTTGGAATTGAACCTTGTCCACTAGTGAAAAACTCCTCACTCTTCACTAATGAATCCACCCCCCTAGGGCTTGCTTTTAAGGGTTTGTGATTAGATGAATTGAATCATCATACAAAACATGTCAATGTCAAGAAGGAGGATGGTGGAAATTTCTCTATAGTGGTTTCATTGAATACTATATGGTCATCTTGTTACTTCAAAATTTTATGTAAGTGGATAAGCATCCATACTTCTTAGTACTCTAAGCTTTGTTAGAAAGAAATCTTTTATGCACCATATCTGCTACAAATTTAGGATATATAGAGCATGACACAATGCATGATTCATGGATTTTTGGCTGAAAACCTTTAGTTTTATTTCAAATTGTTTTCATTATATGAAATGCAGGGGTCGTAAAGCCTTTTATTTATAGTTGCATTGTATATTTAAAGATCATTTTAAACACATTATGGACATCATATTTTAATTCTTAATGAATGGGCCGTAAAGCCTTTTATCTATTGTTGCATTGTATATTTGAAGATCATTTTGAACACATTATGGACCTCGTATTTTAATTCTCAATGGATGTTAATTCTTTTGTTACTTATGATTGTGGCACTCTTGGAGTTGATTGATGATGGTAATATTTCTGCAAACTTGTTGCAAAATCAATGTAGAGACACAAAGAGATCAATTGTTCTTATGATGTAGTTGTTTTGTGCACATGTTATGTTATGCTGAAGCTTTTGTTAACAATGACACTTGTAGTGGAGAAATGACTTATTTGAAAGTATTTCAATAATCACAAACAAAGCAAAGAAATATAGAGGGGATATAAGTTGATATCGGTTTATCTTGAAAAGTAGTAGCGTCGTGTTTGTATGGTTTACAAAAGAGTTGCATGTATTATAGTCATATGGGAGAGTACATTATAGACAACAGTAGAGGGTGAGAAGTTACTCAATGAGATGGTTAAAGAACCAGCATGAACATCATAGTTAGAGTTTGGTGAATAAGAGAACAAAGAAAAATTAGATTTTCACTTCATTGAAAGAAAATTAGTTTGAAAATGCTCGAAAAATATAGACATGTTTTGATCATTGTCATATAAAAGAGATTGTGCAAAGTGAATGTCACATGATATTTGTGTTCTTAACATTTTCTATATAAAATCAATGTATAAAAAAGGTGACCCTTCTATTTACTACAATTGCATTACCACAATACAAAAATCATTAAGGTTGTGAACTTGTGTCCATACTTGGTCTTCCATAATGCTCACATTTAAAAAATGCAGACTAATACCAACACGCAGAGTGTTTCACAAGGGATAAGTCAAAATGATCCCTTCATCCATGCCAATTATCAATGTTCAAATATAATGATAACTCAAAACATGACAAATACATATCCATGCATCGTGAAAGTATGGAAGTGAATGCCACATGATATTGTGTTCTTGACATTTTCTATATAAAATCACCATGTATAAAAAGGGTGACCCTTCTATTTACTACAATTATATTACCATTGTAAAAAATCATGAAAGTTGTGTTGATACTTGGTCTTCCATATTGCTTGCATTAAAAAAATTCAAACTAATACCAACATGCAAAATCTTTCCCAAGGGATAAGTCAAAGTATTCACTTCATCCATACCAATTATCAATGTTCAAACATAATGATAACTCGAAAGAAAGTGTCATGGCTAGTTAGTAGTACCTCTTGGCATGGAAAACCTTACTCTAAGGACAGAAGTGTATCATCTTTCACTATGAGTATAAAGTGTTAGTTCAATACCGCTTAAGACTTTTTTTTTAGAAGAAAAAATACCAGACCTTAATATTCATATAAGTGAATCAAAGGACATCATACACAGTGCATCCTTCAACCAAGCTTCTAAACAACATAAACGATACCAAAAGATGCCAAGAGGCCATCAAGTTTCCATTTGCAATGGAACAGAGAGGGGATCCTTTCAACCAGTACATAGAAAGGCTACAAAAAGATGAGCAAACAACAAACCGAAAGAGCCAGATTGACAACCAAGCTTAACCATCATGAGCATAGAGAGGGAGCTGAGTGCTCTACCAAAAGAAGCCGACTCCATACAACAAAACTAAATAGGTGCCCATTAAAAAAAAGGGGCTTAGCCTCGGCACCAAGATCTAAAGAGCTGAAAACCCCTTTCAAATCATTCATACCATCAATAAACTCAGTGAAATTACCAGATCTAAGAGCCAAAACCAAGGCTTCTTTTGATAGGCAATCAACTCGTTGATTGTGCTTAGGATAAATATGCTTGATAACCAAAAAGGAGAAACTGTTCATTAGAATCCTGATATCCTGACACCAGTGATCCAAGCAAGGAGAAGCCAAAGATGCAACATTGTTTTCCCAGTTGATGATCACTGAGGAGTCACCAAAAACATTTAAGGAAGGGATCCCCAAATCTTTTGCTACAGCAAGAAGAGCCCATAGGGAAAGAAGTTTTGCCCTGGTATTGGTGCTTATGCCACAACCCATAGAGAAATTGAGAGAGTGTGAGTCATTAAGAAGCAAAACAAGCCCAACTCCTCCCTTTTTTTCTGCAGCAGACCCATCAAAAAATCCAAATGAGAAGATAATCTTCGGGCTAGAACCAATGTTCTTGATTTTTTTCTTTTGCTTCGGAACATGATACATATGCATAAGGTAATCCACCTGGCGGATTATGTCCAACATGGAAGCCTTCTTACCATCAAAGATGCATCTATTGCGCATTTTCCAGACACTCCAAAAAACAAAGAGAGGAATGTAGTTGTGGGCAGAGTGAATGGTGTGTTTGGTAAACCAATGATCCAAAAATAAACTGAGAGTGCAATCCATAGAAGGAGGTACACAGAAAATAATGAGAGCCTGTCTTGTGAGGGGGCATTCGATGAAAATGTGTTGAACTGTGTCCTCACTGGAGCTGCAACCAGGTTCGACCCATCCACGTTTCATGAGATTTTCCCATGTCAAAATCCGATTCCCAACTGCCAGCCAAGTGAAACAACATATTTTTAATGGGATTTTGCACCTCCATAGGTTAGCAACAACCTGATCCACAACAGTTCCATGAAGAGAACTGGAAATCATATCATATACCAGGGCAACCGTAATTTTTCCATCCTTTTTGTTGTGAGTCAAAATCAGAGAATCCAGAGAGTGATTGAGACGAATCCATCCATGTTTAAGGCCTGAAATATATTTCTCCCATAAAATTTTCCAGTCACCACCCAGCTCAAGATCATTTGCATTGAGCCAGTACCCCGAAGATCTATGTGAAAGATTGCGTGCATGATGTAGAGAGGTAATGCCATAGTCCTCTAAGTAGTCTCTGAGTTCGGATGGTAGAAAGGGCTGTCTATCTGAACCGACAATCGAATCAGTTCCAATAAGAGTGTTCAAACCATTACCTACCTGCCAAGACAAGCATCTGCGAGCCAGGTGAGAGTGTTGAGAAAGCTATTCCAAATAATCGACACACCCTTGACAGAGAACAACTTAAGCCTGAACCAAGTCACAACATAACTGTTTTTAAAATATTTAGTAGTAATAACTTAGTGCCAAATCCTAGTTCCATTAAGAACCAGCCACATATTTTTCAGACGCAGAGATAGACTTAACCAGGCAAGGTTTTATATACCCCATCCACCGAGGTCTGTAGGCCAGGAGAGAGTTGACCAATCCACTAGATGATACCTCTTCTTGTCAGCTGATGAGCCTTAAAGAAATGAAAAGATCAACTTCCTGAGCCTATCAAGTATAGATTTTGGTACATGGGTGAGAGCCATCGAATAGACTGGCATGTTGATAAGCACATCCCTAATCAAAACGAGTCTTCCCCCAAGAGAGAGAAATTTAAGGGTCTAGTGCTTAATACGCTTTTCAAATTTTTTTATCAACCAAAACCAATCCTTCACCACATAACCCAGGGGTTTGATGTAATAACCCAGGTACTTGATACCCTGAGTGATGTGTTCACTCTTGAAAGGCATAGAGAGTGTGACACTGTTTAATGTGTCCACCTCCACATTATTGTAGATAAAACCAGACTTATCCATACTGATGCTCATACCTGAAGCCAGGCAGAAAGTATCCAAGATGACCTCAAAAGCAACCCATTCCTCCAAAGTGCCAGTCCCAAAGAGAACCACGCCATTGACAAATAAGAGATGAGTGAGGGTCAGTTGTGAGGAGATTTTAATACCTTTGATCTTGCCATTAGCCCTAGCATCTTCAATCAGGAAGCTTAGACCCTCAATGACGAGAATGAAAAGGAGAGGTTATAATGGGCAACCTTGCCTTATACCCCTAGAGGCAGAAAAGAATATGGAGGAAGTACCATTGACCAGTAAGGCAAAGTTTGCAGATGACAGGCAACCCATGATCCAATTTTCATTGCCCAAGGGAACACCAATCTGCAGCAATATGAGTCTGAGGTATGACCAGTTTACCCTATCAAAAAAATTTACCAAGTCAATCTTGAGGATTAGGGCACTTTTATTTTTTGTCTTCATAGAGTGTACGATACCATACCGCTTAAGACTTACTCTCTCTATGAAACCTACTCTCTTAAGGTAAGTAGAAAAGTACATTGTCCATGGGAAACAGGGTTGGAATTTCAAATGGCGGACACCCGTCAAAATTACCGGTAACAATCAAAATCTGAAACGTTTTCTGTATTCTAAGCCTGATTTTGACGGTCTTGGTAAAATCTTAGCTGTATTTGACGGGTAAAATCACCCATGACGGGCATTTACCCGTCAAATTCCATCCCTGCTGGGAAACATACTCAAACATGGGAAATACATATCTAGTGCAAGTTTCTTTCCAATATTCTTGTTCCTCAAGTTGAATGCTCGAGAAGCTAGGCGGATATCAAATTCACTTAGAGTAGGAGTATAAGGTGAATGAACTTCATATTCCGTTCAAAACAAAACCGCTTTAATAATATAAAGGAATGACTTTTAAAATAGTATTTTCCAAACTATTGTTTTACAAATCAATTGAACGATTCTATGTTCATGGAGATATAAGCAAACTTTTAAATTAGATTGGCCCTTTAAGGGACATTGGCGCTATTAATTGTCGTGAAATATTACTATTTGGTATAACTTAATAAAATTGGGTTTATTGAATTACAAGGAAAAATGTGGAGTTTGAATTATTATTTTGAGGTTTTGAAGTTGTGTTTTAATGGGATATTTAGGTGTTTTAGAGTAAAAAAGAAATATGTATAAAAGGTATAAGATATAAAGATGTATGTTTTTTTTAATATTTATAAAAAGAATTTGAACTTTTTCTTATAATTAGTTGGTATTGTAGAGGGGTTATAAAGTGTTTCGATGTTATAAGCAGAGTAAAATTTGTAAGAAGTTATAATTGACATTGTATGTTGTTCATTAGGGCAAACATTTTTAAGGATAATGCCTCGATAAAATTAAGTTTTTGTTTTGAGTCCTTCACGCACCCAAAATTAAATAGGGGGGTCTAAGGATTTTTGTGTGTGCGACCTAGTAACAATTTGTGTCTTGTGGTGGTGTTGTATGATTGTATTGGTGCATTCTAATTACCATGTTTGCAAACAAGCACACACTCACAATAATAGAAAGAAGGCAAGTATAGGAATAAACACAACAATAGAAAGAAGGCACACATAGGAATCAAACAATATATCCTTAAGGAGGCAAGTAAAGGAACATAACAATTTGCACTTCAAGACATTGAATCTTTTTGGAAGGTTAATTGATGCTATTAGTTAGAGTTTTATGAATCCAACATTATCTTTGAGCCTTTAGGAATCTTGCTTTGGGGTGAAGTTGCAAGAATTCTTCACAAATTTGCCATACAATCGGAATACCAGTCACACTTTGGAATTTATCTCTGGAGTCATAGTTGATATTGATCTAGCCCAAAATTGAATAAGAGGATCAAACATGTATAGAGAAAATTTTTATTTGTGACACTTGGCAGCTTTTGTGACATGTTTTGTTATACTTGAAGCACTTCTTTGGATTAGGATAGCGAGTATCAAAGAATTGTTCAGTTCTCTACACTCTTCAATTAATATAACACCAGGATTAACTATTCAAATAAACAAAAAACAGTAAGATGTGGGGCGACATGTATGCAAATAATGTATAAAAAGATTGATCTACTTCACACTCATAACATATTATGAATTGATGAATTGCAACTTCTTCAACATCAACATTTTGAGCCCATACTTCTTCAACTTAATACACTATTTTGATTAATTGTTGTTGAAAGTGACCAAGGCACCAAGGAAATAGACAATGCCTTGGATGAAGACACTAGGAAAATAAGGATCAATTTGTGAACCAAGACAAAATTATTATACCTGAGGAAGAGTTGCATTTCAAGAGGAACAAATTTGGCTTAAGATATGAAAAGAACGAGCCTAACTTTTTTTAAACTCCTGATTACTCCAGACTAGTTACATTTGTGTGCATAGGGTTTCTTTGTAATGATTTGCAACAACATACCTTGGATGATGATGATAATGATTATGTAGGAGATGATGATAACTTGGATGACGTACTTTGATTTGATGATCATGATGAGGAACATGAGGATAGAGATGAGGAGGAGGAGGAGGATGCACTTAAAGTTTCTAAGTTGGATGGCATACCTGAACTTTGCCAACACTATCATCCAGTTTCCCATATTAAATTGCACTTTTTTATTATCTTGGTCCATGTAGTTTATGTAAGAATTCAATAATCTTTCATGAAGGTGTCAGAAGTGCATAAAGAATTAGAGAGAACATGTAAATTTTAAATGGATAGGTGGTTTGCACTAGACTTCAAAAACCAATTTGTTGGAATGGTCTTGATGCCAAGTTCATACACATGTACATGCAAGCTTGATAAAAAAGTATCTAGAACAAATGGACATGAATGTTTTAATTAGAAATTGATGATTTACGACATGAACAAAGCCAGATGTAGTCGTTTGAGTTGAAGATTGAGTCTTTAGACTTTGCTCAAAGACAACTGAGGGTTACTCTTTCCATTTCCAGAGGGTTATATTGATGTTGTTGATTTTCATGTCCCATAACTTCTCACCTTTCAGTTGTGAGGGGGGTGATATTGATGATGTGACACTTTAAGTTTCAAATTCTACTACGTGATTTTGCAAACTATGATTTATTCAAGATGATGGATTTGGAAATGAATTCTAGAAAGGACGATATATTCAAGACAAGATTGATGATGGAATCCAGACAAAATGATGGATTTATTTTACTTTCGATTATTGAAGATTATGATGGAGTGAGGATTGTTTCAATACATGATGATGGATTGTTGATGGCTTCAAAATCACTTACATAAATTTTTGGATTGGTCAATTTGACTTTTAACACTTTATTTTCTAGGTTTTTCAAGAGTTTAATGATATCTTGATGGATTTTTAGGATATCACTATGGATGGATGATTTTCCACATTTTTGGCATTTGAGGATTCATTCAATTGCATATTTCTAACTTCCATTATAGTTTGACAAGATTTCAAGCAGTACCAACAATAAACCTGGTTTACTTCTTAGTGGGTCTTCTGGCATACACTCATTATTGAATAATTCACAAGTTTCTCATGCACATGTTTTTATAGGATATAATATTAGGATGTTGATCGACATTTTTTTTATGTGAGTTGGAATATTAACAATTATTTTATGTGTCGATATTTGAGAAAAGTTTTGTGAACACGCTTGCTCACTTCATGGTCTTCAAACTTCACATGGACGGTATTTTGTTCTTACAGTGGACAAATTATTCTTCTACATTTTTTGCTCGGCACATTGGATTATTGGGAATTTTCAGGATTTGGGATGTGTTGCAATCATATCCAATTCACTTCTCATCAAGGTTTGCTCTCATCAGTTTTGGATTCACTTCAATGGACACTTACAATATATCTAGCTCATTTGTGGCATACTGAGTTTTCATATTTGTTTTTTGTATCGAATTTTGGTGGTGTTAAAGGTGGGGCTTCATTAACACTCACAAGGTTTTACACCATGAATATCAAATTTAAGACATGGATATGTTGTCTTTTTTTGCATTAGTCTTTGTTTCCTAGCTAGTACACTTGTACAAACTTATGATTAAGGGGGGATTGTTAGAAATTATGCTCCTAATCATTAAGCCCTAAAAGCCACCTTGTTTTTATACATTAGGATATATTTATGATCCTAAGTTATATATGATTAGTTATGTTGGAAATTATTGGTGGTTATTGAAGGTTTGTGCTCTATATTGTATTATCATGTGAATAATATCGATAATAATGATTGCGGCTTTGTGAATTTCCACCTATTTTTTATCTTCTTGTTTTTTAATATGTCTTATTATTGAAAAATTACAACTATCATGCCATTTATGAGCATAAGAGTGTAATTTCTATAGGATAATAAATTGGTTGTATAGAGCATGAAAGCATGGGAGGGTTGTTGTTAAACTACACCATGTGTTGAGTTCTTAATAATTTTAAATGTTTGGTGTTGTTGTTTTGTTACCAACCCATGCCAAAAGGAACTTACTCAAGGGTTGTGTTGCACAATAGAATTTGAGCCCAAAATCTGATGGATTCCATGTCTAAAATTTGACAGAAGCCTGTCGGTAATTCGACAACCACACATTTTTTTTCCGTCGGTGCATGTCGTCGGATATTCGACCACATGCGAAACCCCGTCGAATTTTCGACATACTATGTCGTTGAATTTTCGACATACTACGTCGTCGAATTTTCGACGTACTATGTCGTTGAATTTTCGACTACCATCTTGCTGAAAATTTGACTTTTTTTGTCAAATCTGAAACAGTTCCTTTGTAAAATTTATGGCTTATGTCGTCGAAAGTTAGAGGAATGTGTCGTCGTATTTTCGATGGTGACGTGTTGGATTTTCGATGACTCTTTAGTCGTTGCTTCGATGGTAATTTATGAAATCAACACTCAGGTTGTCGGATATCCAACGGGTGCTAGTCAGTTTACCGACGACGTCCGACGGATCGCTCTTGTCGGACTTATGGTAACCTCGTCGGATGATCATCACAGAGCATCGGATAACCGACGGGCTTATGTATAATTAAAAAAATATATACCACCTATTTATCAACTCCTATTTATATCCCACCCAGAGGATTAATTTTTCATCACTAATTAGATAAAGAAGGGGGAATTAACTATTAAAAACAACGCAACCCATGCACACATATGTATATATGAAAAAGTAAACATTGAAAATTAAATTATTCATTGTACATTCAAGATTTCTAGGCCATTGTGGAGGAATAAGAGATCCTAAACTATGTTGGGGAAGCATCTAAAAACATTATTATACGAATAACATTCAACAGACAAGTACTATATACCAAAGACAAAATGATGTAAGGGGATTGTTGGAATCACTGAAATCACGTCTCTTTTGTAATGTAAGGGGCTTACCTTCAAACTTTGACATTTCGAAAGTTACATCAATTGAATGAGGCATGTTTGAAGAATGCTGTGGTGAAAAGTTGGCAGGAAAATGAGGAGCTTGTAGGCGAACACCAAGTAAAAGACTGTAGTCATTAATTTTCTCAGCTTCTAAGAATAAGTTGCAGTCACACTCTATTGGTCTTCAAGCACACATTATATCACCACAAACACCTTGCCAAAATATTTACAGAGATGATATTTAAGCAGATGATGAGATACTTGCATATTAAATAACAAAATAATTTTCACCTTCACAAGATTTTCCAATTCCTCACTGCACTCTAGCTTGTCCTCAACAAGTCAGTTGTCCAATAGGTTTTTCTTGTTATTATTTCCAACTGGTCATGAAATTTCCAATAACTCAAAGTAATTCAACTTTCCCCTTGTCAGAAGACTCCCAAAATATTGAAGAAGAGGTGTTTTCTACCTAGGATGTACTGGAACACTCTAAAAAATTATGGCATAGATAACAAGGTCAAATTGATACATTGCACAACCATTCTAATTAGTGATAAGCATGTAAAAAGATGTCATACTAGTAAAAAAACCTATGAAAGAAGAATGTTGCATTTAAAAAAAAATATGTGCGTCATCCTTCTTACGTAGTCAAATCATCTAAAGTATTCTAAGCCTCGGTATTCGAATCAATGGTTTTATTGTTACTCAAAGTTCTAATGTCATTGTGTTATTTCTCCAACTCTATTTCATATTTTCAGAAGCTAGAAAATGATTAAGAATATCAAACCATTTACATATCCAAAATCAATGAAAAAAAGTTCATGGTACTTCAAACTTCATTTGAAAGTCGTTCAACTCACTAGTAATTGAATAACCCCTCCAGGAAATAATGGTTGCCTGAAATTTTTCTTTTGCATTTGGTGTGTAGAGTATTCCTTAGGGTGACATAGAAGCTAGTTCTGTAGCTTCTTTATAATTCATTTGAGAAAACAACTTGTGAAAAGGTTGGACAACCTACATTGAAACATAACATACTAATATTCAAATGCAACTTTGAATCACATGAAAATATCTATTACTCATGGAAATATGCTTATGGTTCAATAAAATTAAATGAATCCAAACTCTATCAGTGGCAAATTAAGTGGAAATACAACATTATGATGTCAAATAATCTATTGAATTATGTACAAAGAGTGTGCCCTCTACAATGAGGAAACGCGACAGCCATACAAAGAGTGTGCCCTCTATAATGAGGAAATGCATAAAGCCATTAATTTTCAAATTAGTTGCATGAGATAATTAAATTGCAAAAATCCTCATTCAAACATAAGTTTTCTGTTCATTTATATCAAACATTACTATTACACTAGCATGAGATCATTGATTGACAAATATTTGGTAAAGTTAAATCTTCGGTATCTAACAGAAGAGTTATAGCTATCTGAGTCCATTGATGATCCATCTTAAAATTTTATGTATAAACGGAGAATACTTCATTGCTAATGTATATCCTTAAAGAAACATACAAAATCCCCCCGAGAACGAATTGAGAATTGAGTAGTTTTGTGCATGAATTGAGAATAGAGTAGTTTTGAAGGAATCAACTACCAATTAACCAAAATTGACGTGACTACTTAGTTAAAAATGTGATAAATCTATAACTAACCAGCTTAGCTTCCACCTCAACCAAATCTTCTGACTCTTTGCAAGAAAAATATCCCACCATAGTAGGCATAGAACAACAAAAGCATATCAAAAACTTCAGATAGACAATCTCAGAGTAAGAGAAGAGAAATAGTTGTAAGAAAAACACACCCTTCCTTTGTGAATCCTTCCCATAATGACCACAATCCAAATGCAAATAAAAAGATTGTCGTAACATGATGACTCCATTTTCGAGATAATTGTACCAATTTAAAATGAAGTTAGAGTCTAAATTAAAATAGCATAATCAATAAACAACTACATTAAGTTTTTAACATATTGTGTAGAAATGAGGGGAAGAAGAGTGGAAATTAAGGAAGGTTAAAACCCCTCACACTTCAGAGTATGCAATGGGATATAGGGAAGGTGAGATGCTAAAAGTTAAAACATACAGAAAATAAACATCAGAAACAATAACCATGCATTCCTATATATCTATCATCAAGGAATAAGACATATAAACAAGCATCAAATTCCACATTTACTATGTTGAACAAGTCATTGATTTTCTTATTAGTAGTGAAAATGAAAATACAGTGTTCAATCAATGTCACTCACACACAGTCCACAATATCTATACGAAATACAAATACATGCACAATAAAAAACATTGATACATTACAGCCATACTGAACAATGACAACTAAAAGCCTGAACTCAAAGGACAAGTGGACAAAATATAAGACGCCATCAATTGTTGAACATCATTGTCAGTATCATATATGACCCTGGTTATTGAGATGCCTCTGCAATGTAAACATCATTGTCACTTCTTTAGTCGAGGGACTACTTTGAAAAGACTTTGAAGTGTGTAAACACCAACCAGAAATTGAACTAACTGCAATTGCCATATAATCCACAAATTCTAGTGTCTAACCTAAATAATTACACCTTGACCTTAGGACCTGCTGTACCGAGAAGATCTTGATATACAGGGGTATTCAGGTATAACTTCCAGAAAATGCAACATCCCCAATTTACATTGCCATTTTTGAGACCCACCATTGTGTTTATATCTTTTGTGGTTTTTGTCACAATTGGCAGGAGGGGTTTTTTGGAATTAGTATTCCATCCTGTGTGGTTTATGGCTAGCTTAGTGAATTTTAGATTTTTTTCCATGTTTCTTTTGATTTTCTTTGCACTAAAATCTAAGAACAATAAGAGAGAAATGAGAATAAGAAAGAAGATTGCATCTTCAAACTAAAAAGCTTCCTTGAACAATTGCTAGATGGAAAAAAATTATTCTGCTCCATATGAAAATCAAAATCATAAATGTCTCCTTGGAATTGAAAATGCCACATTTTCCTCCTCAAATTTCTCTAGTTGTTGGACATTAAAATCATCTTATCTCTGTGTTATTTATGTTTTGGGTCTTGTATAATGCATAAATGTTCTTTTTTTAGTTTTTAAAAGTTTTACTAGGGTTAGCAAATGGTAAGTTAGGGGTGTACTGTTAGGGACAAAAATTAGTGTATTTTTCAAGGCTTTTTTTATCAAAGAAAAAAGAAAAATGGAAAATGGCCAAGTTTTTTTGGAACAAAATCACCATAACATAAGGGATTTCCTTCAACAGACCCTCGGGGACATTCAGGATCTCAGAGATACAGACGAACACATCTCACCCATTTAAGCTGTAGAAAGTGCCTCTCAACGCAATTAAAATTCTTGAGATGAAATTATTGGAATTTATTTTTATATGGAAGTATACAGGAAGTGACCTTACGAGTAGTATCATCAACTGTGATTTTGTTAAATTTAATCCCAAGCAAAAGTGTTGGAGGAGCTTGTTGGCGAGCCGACTAGTCGAGTTAACTGACTAATCAGAGATTAGGTCGGCCTCCAAAGGTCGTGTCGATTGACTGAATCGACAAGTAGTTACTTATAACCGTTTTGTCATCATATATATTAGGATGTTGAGCCAGTTGAGAACTTGGTTTAGTTTTGTATATGTATGGACCCTCATGTGATTCTATAATATAATATGTTATTTTATTACCTATTCTTGTCTCTTGTCTTTGTATGTTTATATGATTCTTATGTGTATTATTGGTAACCTTATGTGATCTGTGAGATTACAACATTGATTCCATTTCCAGTAGTACATATACGAATGACATGACCATACGAAGATGATATCAGAGCAAGAGATTAAGAATTGGTGGGAGCATAAGATTGCAAATTATTTACAAAACTATGCGAGAAGAAACAGATTGACCGTTGCTCAGGCGAAGGAGAAATTCTTCACCGAAACACATGAGAAGTTTGTAGAGTCGGTGGCTCAGCTATTGAAAAAACTTTTGGATGAAAAAGCTGGAAGCAACTGAAGACCAAGAATTACTGGAGAAACTGCTTCGATGTGGACGAACAAACATGTCGGTGTGGTTTGAAAAGATCATGGACGAATTCTGCAAAGAACAAGCCATGGAGGAAAGAGTCTCGGTCGAAAGTATCGGGAGAAGGTTTTATACGGACTTCTTTGAGCAGTTTCTTTGCTCTTTACTGACCCTTTTGTTCAAATTCCTGATCGAGAAGGGAGTGGGCCATATCGTAGAACCTCGTCCATCACTACGTGAACTGCCACCAAATACTAATTGGGCGGAGAAACAAAAGAGGTGGGAAAAATTCATTGCCGAAAGGGAGTGGGAGTACTTCCTAAGCAAATAAATAGAACTATCCGAGCTTTCTAAAAGCATCGGGTAGTCTATGGGGGGGTAGCTCATCATGTGTTGGGGTAGAGTAAAAAGGATTCTAGTCGACTGAAGAAAATACCATCACCAGTAATGAAAAGTCAACCTAAGAAGGAAATCAAACAAACAGTGACACAGAAAGGTACGTCGGACTTGCAGAAGTTAGAAAGGGAGAAGAGGCAGAAAAGAAGGGAAGAGAGAAGAGAGCAAGCCAGAGCGTTGCAAAGAGGAATGAACACTAGGGTGACAGAACATGAAAGAAATCCTCTAGAGTCAGGTCATAACCAACAAGAAGAAGGAATGGATGAGTAAGTATCACCCATGGAAGAATGTTTGTGGATAGAGCAGTGAGAAGCTCTCCAACTAGAAATTCCCTAGGAGGTAAGACCTCCGTCTCCGACAAATTCGAGTACCCGAATATAGGCCATTGTCGAAGAGGACCTACAACTAAGAGTTGGTGAGTTTGGTATATGGAGTCGACTAGATGATGAAGTAAATGATGATAATCATTTGGTAATCCGTCGACCGGAGGAAGAAAATTGGGTAACACTTCAGGAATACCCTTCCAACCGAAGTATCCACTTGCTCTACCCGACACATGAAGGAGCACCCCCCCTGCCAAACACAACTTTACAAGAAACAGAACAGTCAGACTTGCAAGCACACCAGTCCAGATGGACATCGACATAAGAAGTCGACCCAAACCGACTACTTGTGGGAGAAAAAACAACAAACAAAATGACCGACGGGAATGAAAGTTCCATTGACAACAGCTGTGAACAAGGAGATATGCAGAGTATCCCACTACCTCCACCACCACCCCCACTGCCGTCACCTCCCAGAAGAGACGTCAACACCGACATGGGTCACGGCTCAGCACATATCCCCCTCTGTAAGCATGACGAAGATCCCAAATGAAACTGGTTCATCTATGAGTCTATATGGGAGGCCAATCAAGTTACGAATGAAGAATGAAAGATGGCATAGTTTGTCGGTGCTTTACGAAAAAGAGCACTCACTTGGTATATGATTGATATCGAGAGAACTCCTTGAGCACCCAAAGCAGACATTAAGGCACACTTCTTATCTTTCTTTAAAACACTAGACGCAAAGCATCTGGCAGCAAAAAAGCTGAAGACGACATCTCAGAAACCAACAGAGTCCATTCAGGACTATGATAAGAGATGGAAGGACCTCCTGAGCCAACTAGACTATGTAATTGATGAACAATTATTAATTCAGTGGTTTCTTGCAGGTCTGTCACAGAAAATCCAGCGGCTATAAGCTTGGAGACGTTTAAAACATATGAAGACGCACTTACCAAAGCTCTGCAGGTAGAGATGGATGAGGATGTCCCAACATATCCCATTGATACTAGGCTAAAGATGAACCAGAAATCATGCAGAAATTTTTGAAAGAGCTGAACCTCAAAAATCAGGATGTCCGATGCATAAAGTGCTCCATGGTCGGACACACTAAAGATAATTTTCAACAATACATAAGTTAACAAGATATTCGTTTTGTTCAAACGAAATGCTTCTGCGACATTTGCAAAGAACATGGAGAGCATACAACGAAAGATTGCCCATATGACATGGAGAATGGCAAAGCATCTTGGTGCGCAATCTGTGAGGTAAAAAGTCATGCAACGGATGACTGCCACTTGAACCTGAAGAATCGAAAAAATTATCAAGTAGTCTACCAAATGAATGCATTCACACATAATAATGATAACATTCCAAGGAATACTGATAAAAAAGAACCGAATAATCAAACATACGAAGGCTGACGATATGAGCGCTGGTTCGACAATCGTTGTGGAGGATTTGCAGGTTGAGGACGATTTTCTGGAAATCGCGACTATCGACCATGACGACCCATCTAGTGCTTTACATGTTATAAAGAAGGACACTGCTACGTAGACTGCCCATACAAGGATATAACTGATCTAAAGTTTTGTACTAGCTGTGGTGTGGGCGATCACTCACTAGAGGATTGTCCCACCATGCTTGACAAGATTAATAAAAAGAAAAACATTAATGTCTTGTTGTGTGTTCAAAAACATGATGTAATACATACAAAGAACTTACATATAATAACTCGACAAGGGACGAAAATCAGAAATGATAACCCACGTATAAGCAAAATTAAAGAAAAAAATGATTATCCTAATCCGACAAACAAAAACAATTATATAATGATGCATCAAACTTGTTTCAGGAATTTGCTAGACAGGAACAGTTGATTATAGACGACAAAACACACTTGAATAACTATTCAATTTAATACAGAATAATAAATTGGTGTTTCAATTCATTGACTTATTATATAATATGAAGCACAAAAATAATACATATAAGCAAACTAAAAATATATGCGGTTTGAATCAAAAAGATAAAAGTGATGCTGACCCACTTATCGACCTTGAAATTGAAGGATATCATGTTTGACAAGTCATTCTCGACTTTGGTTCACAAGTAAATATTATGACACGAGATACATGGGAACAGTTGGGAAGACCTCGACTAAACAAGTTAGGCATATACCTCAAATTAGCTGACCAAGGACAGATTGAACCCAATGGGGTTTGGAGAAACATCGATACAACAATAAAGGGCATATTGACTAAGATCGACTTCGAAATTATCGACCCTAAGGAAGGATCTAGTTCCTTCCCATCCTTGGTAGGTCGACTACGGGGAAAAAAAATCAAAGCATCAATATCTTTAGACAAGGAGAGAATAAAATTAAAAGGGAATGAGAAATTTATCATCCCCATTCATCTTTCCTAAGGAAAACCTTGGACCGAACCTATTGATGAAGAAGTCAACATTCGACAACTATACCAACTACACAATAATGAAGACTATACTGAACCCAATAATTATGGTGAACTTCATCTAGGGAACCAAGACTCAGTCAGATATAAATTAGATGCAGAATTATACGATTGGGAGATTGAAAATTATGAAACACAAGCAAGAGGTTGCTGGACCATTAAAGCTATCCAGAAGAAACCAACCCAACGATGCTTTTATGTATCGACCATTCCAAAAATATTTGAGAAAAGAATAAGGGAATACCCCTCATTAGCACCAATAAAAACAGATAATAAACAAATTCTTTGGTATAAAGAAAGAGAATCATGAGTTCTCCATGTAGAACAAGTCTCTAAGAATCTAGGTGAACATAGATGACTTCAAAGCCTGGTCGAAACATTTACAGGACAAGCTGCTCAATGGTGGGACACCCATCAGTTAAGACTGCAAACGGGGACAACAACTTCGACTTTCTTCCTAGAAAGATTTGGAGGAAGGAGGCTAACAAAATAGGCACACACACCTGTCTTCATCTAAGGACAAGATCCATAAAATCATATAAGAATATGTGAAAGAGAGTGGAGAAGACTTGGTTACAAAGATGAACGTATATGGCCACACCTGTTTCCCTCGAAATTAGATGACCTACCTAACAAGTGGTATAAAATGGAAGAAGCATGAGGCGAAACATTCTTATGGAATGAACTTCGAGAAAATTTCATTAAGGACTTTAGCTTTATACCGGAAGACACAAAACTAGTCGAAGCTACAAACCAGATAAAAACATTTATACAACCGACTACCAACGAGTCGACACAAAATAGTAGCCGACCAAATACAACATGCTATAATATTCAATCCAACAAAATACCACATTCGACAACACTCCAATTAGAAAATGAATGCACATACGTAAGGAGCTTTCAATGGAAGATCGATCACCTAGAAACGATCAAACCAATTAAAACGATATTAAAAATTGAGTCGACCGAAAAAAATGACACCGACCCAATGACATCAGCAGACTTTCTAGCAACATTTTCATAGTTTAAAGAAGTTAGTCGACAGATTAATGAAAATAAATCACCAGAATGGATGCATGCAAAAGTAAAAACTAAAGAAATTGACATTTCTAATGATAATAGACCGAAAATGGCAAATATTCACGATTATTCGAGTGAAGAACAAACAACAGAGATCATTGACTTATTAAAATAATTTCAAGATGTATTTGCACGAGACTACAAAGGCTTAAAAGGATTAGTAGCAGAAATGGGCGAGATGAAGATAAACATTAAGCCTAATGCCCAACATGTCAAGAAAAGACCTTATAAGTTAGCACATAAGTATAAAGAAATAGTCAAAAAGGAGATTGACAATATGCTTATAGCCAGAATAATTTATCCCATTGACTAGTCGGAATGGGCAAGCCCAATGGTCGTCCAACAGAAAAAGCACGACCCGACAAAATTATGAATCTGTGTCGATTTTCATGAATTAAACAAGGTTACCTTAACAGATCCATTCCTGACTCCATACGTTGATGAAATCCTAAATGAAGTCGCAGGACATGAATTCTATTCATTTACTGATGGATTCTCAGGGTATAATCAGGTGCCAATAGCCAAAGAAGATTAGAAAAAGACAACCTTCGTATGTGAATTTTGTTCATTTTCCTACAGAGTCATGCCATTTGGTCTAAAAAATGCACCCGTTGTGTTTTCAAGAACAGTTGTCAAGACATTTCAAGAATACACCAACAAAACAATGGCAGTATACTTCGACGACTGGACGATCTATTCTATGCTGAAAGACCACTGTAAATGGTTAAGGCTTATGCTGGAACGTTGCCGACAGATTCAATTATCTCTCAATATAAAGAAATGCATATTCTTAACCCCTATAGGAATCCTATTAGGGCATATTGTATTCAAGGAAGGTGTCAAAGTTGACTTTGCAAAGATAAAAATTATCCTCGACTTAAAACCATCAATGAACCCAAAACAGGTTAGAGTACTGTTAGGACATACAGGGTACTATAGAAAATTCATTCGGCACTACTCTGATATGACATACCCTATGGAATAACTGTTAAGAGAATATCAAGAGTTTAACTGGACAGAAGATTGTGATACATCCTTCGACACATTAAAAAGAAAACTAGTCGAAGCACCCATTCTTCGATTCCCGAATTGGTCGATTAAATTTTATGTGCACATTGATTCCTCAGGCTTAGCAATTGGATCAATCTTGACACAACCATGCGAAGATGGCATGGATTACCCATTCATATACAATAGTAGAATATTAAACAAAGCTTAATGCAACTACTCCATAATAGAAAGGGAGGCATTAGGTATGGTCTTTGCTCTTCAAAAGTATCGACACTACCAACTAGCTAATGTAATGAACATAAAATAATAATTAAATAACTATTATATAATTAATAATAACTATTAAAATCAATATTAATTATTAATATTAATACATATTGATATTAATAATTAATAATTAATAATTAATAAATAGTTATTAGTAAACAATTCTAAAATGACGCATCCTTTCATGGATAGTATCCAAAGTGCCTTTACGATTAATATATATATGGCACTCACTTTGTAATCTATCATCATATCTATTCTATCATCAATTTATATATTATTATGGCTTATTTAATATTCCAAGTGTTTTGGTAATATTATTTGTGTAAACGAATAACTATTCGCTTCAAGTGGTATTAGAGCTCTGATAAAAATAGATCTGGGATGGACCACATCAGATACAATGTGACAATTCTCCTGGGGAATCCGTAATTCGTATCAAATCATCTCCTCAAATGTCGCAAATACAAAAGGGAAAGAATTCCGAGACGACAGATTAAAATAAATGAGACATTAATGTCCAATACATCTTTGAGGACAAAGATTCCCTTAAGGGGAAGGCAATGTAACGAACATAAAATAATAATTAAATAACTATTATATAATTAATAATAACTATTAAAATCAATATTAATTATTAAAATTAATACATATTGATATTAATAATTAATAATTAATAAATAATAAATAGTTATTAGTAAACAATTCTAAAATGACACATCATTTCATGGATAGTATCCAAAGTGCCTTTACGATTAATATATATATATGGCACTCACTTTGTAATCTATCATCATATCTATTCTATGATCAATTTATATATTATTATGGCTTATTTAATATTCCAAGTCTTTTGGCAATATTATTTGTGTAAGCGTATAATTATTCGCTTCAGCTAACCCCTTCATATTCTATATAGATCATCAAGCATTAAAATATCTTGTCAATAAACCTTTGCACCATGAGAGAATCTGTCGTTGGCTATTGATGTTTCAAGAATTTGAATTCGTAGTCGTCGTTCGACTAGGAAAGCTAAATGTCGGGCCCGACCACTTGTCGAGAATCAACACGGGGAGGAGCGGACAGGAGTCAAAGATGACCTTTCGGATGCACACTTATTTCGAATAGAAGTTGTTCCTGCAGAATTAGAGGAAATAGTGCAATGTTTAGAAAATGGTCAAGCACTAGAAGGCATGCACACTAAGAAAAAACAAATTTTAGCCATGAAAGCATCCCCATACACCTTAATCAATGGATTCCTATACAAAATAGGCTTGGACGAAGTACTTCGTCGATGTGTGTTAGAACATGAACGAGAAAAAATTATGCATGAAGCACACTATGGACCAGTGGGAGGACACTTTCAGTCGGATACAACTGCAAAGAAAATCGAACAATCAAGACTATGGTGGCCGATGCTATACAAAGACTGTAAAAGGTTGTGAGAAAATGTGATCGTTGCCTACATCTAGGTCGACCGTTACCTAGTACAAAGATGCCTTTAATATCAGTAAACCCAAGCCTCACATTCGAAATATGGGCTATCAACTTTATAGGTCCATTTCCAGTTCCAGCAAAAGGGACAGGCGCAAGGTATATCATAACAACAGTTGAATATGTCACTAAATGGGCAGAAGCAGAACCTGTCAACACCTATTCTAGTGAGGTAGCTGTTAAATTCATATATGAAAACATTATCACTAGGTTTGGTTTTCCTATAACCTTAATCAGTGACCAAGGCTCACACTTCATCAATAAAGTAATCACAACATTAATAGAACAGTTCAAAATTGACCATCGATGAAGCACAACCTATCACCCTCAATCGAATGGAGCAATAGAAGCATTCAACAAAAGACTAACAAGGGTCTAACAAAAATCTGCAATATCGAAAAAGATGATTGGGATGAGAAAATCCCTGCGGTATTATGGGCATACAGAACAACATATAAATGCTCGATCGACCAAACACCCTTTCGACTAGTCTACGGCCATAAAGCAGTCGTTCCTTTACATTTTCGACAGCAGACACCGGTGATAGCCGACATCTTACATATCAATGTTGAAGAAGCAAGAAAGGATCGACTAATGCAATTAGCCGAACTAGAAGAACACCGACTGCTTGCTATACAACACCAATAAATTCAGAAGCAACAATAGAAGGCTTGGCACGACCGAAACATAAAAAATAAGAATTTATTGGTCAGAGACCTTGCATTATTATACAACAGTCGGGTAAAAGGAAAACCTAAAAAGTTACACACATAATGCATGGGACCGTATATTATTGAAGAAATCAATGCCAATGGATTAGTTCGACTAAGAACATTACAGGGCATGGTATTTCAGAAGCTGGTAAACAGTGCCTGACTAAAACGGTACCAAAACTATAAAAAAAAAGAAAAAGAAAAAGAAAAAGAAAAATGGTTTTATAACTGTTACAAAAATCTATAAAATGCAAAAACTTAAAACGCCAAAAAGAATCAAGAAAAATCAAATGAACTTCAACAAGCGTAGAAGACCATTCGACAATAATCGACATTTTTACCATCGACATACAACAAATCGATGATACCTTCATCATCGACAAGAGGATAAAAATGTCAAATCAACTCGTCATGACTACAATCAGAGGGAGCGCCGAAACCAGAACTTATTAACTCAACCTTCATTAGAGCGTCCTTTACCATCAAATCCGCCATTAATAACACCATCGATAAGATCACCATCTGCTTCGCCTATAAATACTACGCTAGTCGAAAATCACATACTGTTTCATCAAGATCTAGCGCGACAGAATTACTAGACCCCCTTGAGAAAATCAACTACCAAGAGAGCCGAACATACAATCGACAAAATGGACCCAAAACAAACCAGAGCCACGAAAGCTAAAGTAAAAGAGTTGGAATCCGATGTAAGTCCACTAGTAAAATGATTAAGAAACATTAAAAATGCGAAAGTGTAGGAAGGTTCGTGGGTGAAACATTGGGAAGAAATCAAAGAATGGGCATACCGGGGTAAGTAAAGAATGACAGAGGAGGCGCAGAAGGTAAATAATAGCACCATTATGAATTTTCTGAATGCACCGCTCATGGCAAGTTTGGAGGAACTAAGGAAACCATTGTCAGATTCATAATCGGCCGGTACCGCAATGGTAAGTTTTACTTCGACACACCGGTGGAAATATCAGCTGAAACCATTTATAAGCTCACTGGGTTTTCCAAAAAAGAAAACCCTTTTCCTATAGGCATCAAGGAAGGATTAGTCGAAAGAGTAACGGGAACACTGATAGGGAAAAACTCAAATGGGTTAATAATCAGGCAGGTCCAAGCCACTACACCCAAAATGGTGGCCAAAATCGTGTCCACCAGCCTGACAGTCACAGGACGCGGCTGTGACCTGAAGCTTGACATGCTGGAAGCACTCGACTGCATAGAAAGCACATGAAAGGTATACCGTTGGGACCAATACATGGCTGACATACTCAAACCCATCTACGAGAAGGGCCAGGAATAAGGTGCAATGATAAGATTCCCATCACTCTTAATATGGATATCTATGTACCACCTATGTCCAGTCATGCATAATGACTTCTTGGAGACAACCAGGTTTCATATGTGGTGCTTTAAGCTGTTTTCAATGGTTAGAACCCCATTATAACAGGAAGAAGGCAAAGTATTCCTGTAACACTGGTTTCAAAACCTAAAAAATCCAAAGAGCTAGATGGAGGGTGCCTCAAAACATCCGAAGATGTCTGCCTCCTACATCACACATCCATCTAGAACTAGACCACACAATAGTATGGCATCAGCAAGGGTCTACAACAAAGGTAAAGCCAATCGACTACTATCCAACAGTCGAGGAGATCTTCACAGAGTTGGCCAAGCAGACCAAAACTAACATCCCTATACCGGAGGCTACAAAAGAAAATAATCAAGTCATTATAGAACTATTGTCTGACCAGGAGAGGGAGGAAGACTATGAAGTCAACCTTCATATTAGTACTTTCACCTCAGGGGACACTCCGACAGAGGGGAAAAAACCCCTCCAAATTGAAAATGCACCAATTGAATAGCAGTCGGTCACACTGACAGAACAAAACATTATCGTCCTGAATCAACAACAGGAGAAAGGGGAAGAATAAATAGAGGAAGATAGTCAATCAGACAACCTAGAGTATGCTATGACAAAAGAAAATTTGAGAAAAATATCTAAGGAAATAACAACCTCAAGTAAAAAGAAAGGAACTCAAGGAAAAGGGAAGGGGAAGCGCAAACTTATCTTATCAAAAGAGTCAGAAGATGTAGAAGAACTACTGGCTACTGCTGCCGACATCCTAGAGGATGCTGCAATGAACAAGGTATCTGTCGAGACCCAATTCAAGCAGTTTGTCGAATCAGGAGCAAAAAAAGGCAGGCAGAAGAAGGTAAGAACTGCGACCCCACCTGTAATAGATCCTATCGATTCAAATCCAGACTCACCAAGACCTTCGCCCACTACAATAATGGCAGAGTCAACCGTGGCCATATCACTAAGCTACAAAGAGATAACCCCTGGTACCCTTAAGGAAAAAATTGATAAATATGTTGAACTTCAACGATTTATCAATATTTTCCAAATCTATTCCTTAAAGCCCAACAAATCACCACTACCCACAAACTTGTCGAGTCAATCTCTGCCCGACAAAGCCTCATCCTACAAACTTCATCACCACCATTAGTCACAGGGCTTATCAAATCATGATACATTCGTGACCCCAACCCGACATCCACCTTAGTTGCAACTCACATCTCATCATTTACACCAACCTTCCAGTCAATGAGGCAGAGAGGGGACTACTTGCCCTCGAAGGTAACCAAGCAGCCTTAGATGCTGAAATAAACAACCTCATGGAAGATGAAGGAATCAACAATCTTGTCGACCCTCAAACAGAAGTCGAAGACTCCATACGAACAAATCTTCCTACCACCCCTCTAACTCCAGACCCTTCACCACCACCACCACCACCAGAACCAGAGTCTCATCCCAACCTAGAACCACCATCTTTACCACCATTAGAAGTACAAAGAACCACAAACCCCAACCCAGAAACCCAACAAGCTAATCCGACCACAGAAGAAGTTCAGTCGATCAAGAACCCACCGATTGAAGAACACCAAACACCATAGTAGCAACCAACATCTGTACCGACAGGATCATAAGTGGTCCATAAGTCCAAGCATAAAAGCAAGAGAAAAGAGAAAAATAAAAAAGAAGAACAACAGAAACGACAGACACTGAAAACTATCCACCTTCATCAACTGGGATCAAATTCTCCAGTCGAAACACCAAAGCTAAGAGATGGAGAGTTGGATTGACTCCTGGAAGCACTCACCAAAGAAGCCTCAACAAGAAATCAAGCAAGACAAGAAAGAATTGAAAAAATGAAAACAAAAGAAGTTGAATTCCTAACTAAATGTAGGACTTTGACACAAACAGTGATACCAGGGACGTAAAAGACCGACACCAACAAACCATTGGAAAGAGCATACCAATTATTTGAAAGTGTGATGTAGAACCTACAAATACAGCTGCAAATCAAGAAAAACAAGCAAAAGGAAGAAACCTTCGTGCTACTAAGGCAGCAGTACACAACATTTTTCGAGGCACACAGGGTACTGCAGGACCACTTAGAAGAGTCTGTCACCATGGAAGAAGTCAGACGGAGTTGGTATGCCTACTATGGACAAGTATTCCAGCAGACTCTCCAGACTCATGAGCACATCCAGAACTTAGAAAAACAACAAGGTCTGGACGACAACATGCGTAGAACAATACAAGACCAGATAATATTAGAAACAACAAAGCTATAAAAGATAGAAAAACAAGCGCATCAATGGATGAACCAAGAACTCCCAAGCATCAGTACACTCGACAAGATCTGCCCTCAAATGAAAATATTATTAGATATAGCAGATGAAAAGGTTCAGTCATTGGGACGTGACTTGAAAAATATCACAGACTGTTCCATTCAAGAGAAGATGTCGACTCTGTCAATCCCCACAACCTTGACCATCGATATCCAAAACGCTCTACGCAGTTGGGAAAAATTTCAACACCAACTGGCCATCAAGGTAGAAGCTATTGTAGAAGTCTGTGTTCAGAAACGATTGTCCATTCATTTACACAGCCCATGAGGACAAAGAAAATGCAGTAACTATTTATGACATCATATTTTTGACTACCTCCCCGGTTTCTTCGGGATGAAGAAACAATTTGTTCCTTGCGAAGATGTTGGAGGAGCTAGTCGGTGAGTTGACTAGTCGAGTTAACCGACTAATCAGAGATTAGGTTGACCTCCAAAGATCGTCTTGGTTGACCGAAACAACAAGTAGTTACTCATAACCGTTTTGTAATCATATATATTAGGCTGTTGAGCCAGTTGAGAACTTGGTTCAGTTTTGTATATGTATGGACCCTCATGTGATTCTATAATATAATCTATTATTCTATTACCTGTTCTTGTCTCTTGTCTCTGTATGTTTATATGATTCTTATGTGTATTATTGGTAACCTTATGTGATTTGTGAGATTACAACAAGAATAAATTGTAGGACATGAGAGCCAAACTACTCTTTAAAAAAAATACATAGTTGATTCATCAGGGTAGAATTTATTGAGTTTTATTGTATAATAGAAAATTGAAACCATTGTAAGTAAAACTCCTAGGTTATTCAAACATTCGTATTCTAAGTCATTGGATTTATCCTTGGTCATGTGTTTAAAACATGGTCCAACTCCTATAAAATTGATCTGCTAAAACTAGTTAGCAACAAGGCCTTTGTAAAAAAATGGCCAAGGTTTAGATTGGACTTATAAAATATTCTACTTATAATTGAGCCAAATATAAAGAAAATTTAGGCTTGTTTAATGCCCAATATCCACTTTGTATATTAGAATAAAACGGTAGGATAACCTAGACAAACTATAGAGCTACCTCATAGAAGGTCTTGTTTCATATTTTTATTTTTTAAATGTGTAGAAAATCATCAGAAATGGACCAAAGAAGTTGGATACCACGTATATGGGTAAAATGCCCCTCAAGACATAAAAGAAAACCACTAAACACAATGCTACTATTACATGGAAGCAATCTTCCATCAAAATCTATTCAAACTTGCACCTAACCCTAACTGCTTATTCATACTCCTAAAGAATTAAACCTTTGTTGGTGGCCTGAAATGCCACCATGGCCACCATCTTCATTGCCGAAGCAGAACCTCTATGGAAACCTTTATATATCATAATTGTCGATATCACATGTATGTAGACAATTGAAGAATTTTGTACTTGTCATTTCCATATTCATCAATGAAACCCAACAAGCTATTATTGTACAATAAACCATTTTAGTGCACATATTGTATGATTGGATTGTGTAGGATGGCATATTGCAAAACTCCCAAGTTCTCATCCTTCTAACTAATATGAATAACAAGCAAACAACAAAATCAACATAGGGCCATGTACCATCAATAGTGGAACACTATGGTATATTAAACATTTTCAATACCACTTAACAAAGACCCCATCACAAAAATATGAACCAAGCAAGCTCTCCATGTCCAGAACTCGATTGAAAGTAGCTTAAAATAGGTCAACCAGTGCAAATATAACAACTTGAGCAAGCCTAATGATTAAGAACATGTGTTTCCTCTTTTTAGGTCACAAGTTAAAATACAAATGTAGGTATGGCATGTACACCTCTATATACTTTAACAATTAAATCACTAACATGAACCTAAAATTAGAATATATGGTTTTTCCTGCAAGTGACAAAGTTGTAACTAGTGTCCTAGTACTTTCCCAAAGTTTCTTGTGGGGGCAAGTGAGTCCAGTCACTGTCTTGGGAATGTACAAAACTGGAATTAAGAGTTGAAACCTAGGTTGATATACGAAACACAGTTTGATTCCTAACACATATAAATAGGGTCCAAATCCCCCATTTGATTCATACACTACCATCATCATAAATCACAACTTGTTAACCTTTTGCGCATTCCCATGTTATTTCACACTTTCTCAATTGTATTAGAGGAAGACAACATAATCTTGATTCCCAAATCAGATTAGTCTTGTATAGGGGACCTTTTCCATATCTGATTCACACAAAAATACTTTGGAGCACAATGTGTTTACACTTGTCTTTAAGGAAAAGGATATGAAAGAGAAAAGAAGGTCATCGACATGATGACATGCCATCTATGTCAGGCCTATAAAGTTCCATGGAACCCTTTTTATCATTTGTTCACTTACCATTATTTTTTATTTATTCTCCATTGTTGCAATTAGGTATTCTATATGTTTCTCAAGTTATTTATATGGACACAATTTTAGGTTGCTTAAGTTCAAATAAGATGGTTAATTCTTAATATTTACAAAATTTTATAGCCAGCCTTGACTCATTTGAGAATCCCCTTGGAGGGTATGAAGCTCACAACAAAAGATGTAGCAACAAATAGACATTAACACTCGTGCAACTTCTTTTAACTCAAGCTCTTGATTATGCACTAAGCACATAATAAAATATGCAACAACGAACATACCTTAACACCTGTGCAACTCATTTTCACTCAATATCTTTCTTCTGCATTGGGATAAACGTCAAGAATCATGTATGTTTGTTGGATGAAAATGGATTTATACTAGCCAATTAGACAACCACTTGACCAACATTTTCTAAACCATAAATACATATTTTCATTGTTGTGTAGAATAAATAGCACTCAGATGAACCTAGTTAAAGTTAAACTTATCTCTTTCCCACTAGGATGGAGTCTCATGCCCTTTCATTGGGGATTTTTTTTCAGAATGGTGTATCTAACTCTTTCAGTATGCCCATACAAGCTTTTATGGCGTTCAACAACGGTGTTAAAGCCCTGTTCGAAGCCAAGTTTCATGTCTTCCTTGGTGGGATATTCTTTCAACCGGTCGGCCTGCATATTTGCATGATGTCATTAATTTTACTTTTTTTGCCAGAATAAAACAAAAATAATTTTCTCTATATTATTTTGGAAGCAGTTTCAGGTTTTAGATACTTACATATCGTGCCGCCAAGTTCGAATAACCACCAGGACCAAGCTTGTGTTGACCAATTTTTTCCATTCTTTCCTTAGTTTCCTTAGATGTGTCTGACAGCCTGATCAAGTGATATGTCTGACAGCCTAATCAAGTGTTGAATTACTTTAGTGGATGTTCCAAATTCAATAGAAAAACTAATAATAATATGGCTTACCATTACATTTTGGAATGTATTACACAGCTCCTTGTTCCTGGTGGTATATTTCCTTCTTTTATTAGACCCTTCTCTTTTCCATCTTCCACCAGGGATTTCCACTCCCTAGATGGAATCATCAAAGGGCGCTCATACCTAGGGTTCTTTAATAGGTGAACCCTATACTGGTCTTGGACAATCTTCAGATGTTTTCCAGCCTTCTGTAGGACGTTCGATATATCGAAGGTATCTTTTCCGAACAGACCAACCAAGCGATTAGTCAGCTCATCCTTTAAAGATTTTGGTTGTTTGTCCCCCCTTGTGCAGATGGTGGGCCCGAAGATCTGCAAGGACAAATCATTTAGATGTTTATAAAATACATCATTTCCTGCAAAACATTAATTCCATCATTAGTCAACATTAAAAAATATTATCAATATATTAGACACAAATTATAAAAACTAAATTGAGCAATCTATAATCACCTGGAATACTCTCTATCTTTATTAGAACGAGTTCTTCGTTCACCAAAAATGTTGTCACTATTGAACTAGTGCTAGCGACACGAGAAGATCCAGGAAATGCATCCACCCCTCTATCTAACCTTGCATCCGCCCCTTCTTCTGCAACATTTGTTGTGGGTTGGTCAAGATTGGCAACACCCTCTACTGGCCTCGGGGGTGTCACAGAGCGTTTAACTGACTATTCAGTGGACAATAAGGGAGCAATATGTGGTGTACATGGAGTGGTTTGGTCATTGGGACCAATAATGCCTTGACCACCACTGTAAAGCTGCATAACTTCATGTAAATACAAACCATTGTATTATAAGTTCAATATCACATAAAATTAAAAATTATAAAGTTCTAAATGAATTTACATTATTATTCGGGAACTTACTTGCAATTGTTGACATCTCTGTAAAAACAATTGAATCTTTGATTTGATCTCTTCTGTTTGTGGAACTGTCAATGTCAGAAGAAGTAGTTCCTCATTTTTTTTCTCCATGGTCTTCTATAGCACCCTCGACGGGTCTGCAGACCTACTAATTTCATTATCTTTCATCAACTGGGAGGCCTCAAATCGTAAAGAGTGTTGAGTTGGTGATTCATAAACTGAATCACATGTCTGCAACAGAAATATATAAAACATTGCTTAGTCTTTGAAGCAATAGTCTATGAAAAAAATTATATTAACAAAAATTGTCTATCATGATAGATTCATAGGATTACATCTAGGTTTACCTGATGCCTAGACAAGGTTGTGGTTTGATCAATAGCTGGGGACTGACCCCGATCATCCCCCTACAAAAAAAACTAGAGAACATTATCACAATGAATGTAATATGTAAAAGCTAAAAATTACATAAAAAAATAAATGTTATGCTACATGTTTTATATGTGTACAATTTTGAAGTATTTAGAAGGTGGATTTACATTTAGGTTTACAGGTTGCCTCGAGCCTCCATTCACCTGATCAACAGTTGGGGATTTTTCCCGGTATACCTACAGAAAAAGTAGACAACATCATCATCATGAACACAAACATAAAAACGAAAAAACACATAACAAGATAAACATTATGCTACACAATATACATGTGTATGATTTTAAACTATTTCAAATGGAGAATTACATTCATGTTTACCTGTTGCCCCGATGCTATAGTCAGCTGATCAATAGTCGGTTGGCTACAATGATCAACACTCTACATGGAAAATAGATATGATTATATAAACAAACCGAATATACTAATGAAAGTACATAACAACATATTTGTTTCTCCATCCTAAATTTTTACAATGGCAATATCTATGTATACTTGCCACCTTGATTTAGGTCTACTAACATCTACGAAGAGGGAGGTGCCCTTGAGAGAACCATGCATAAAAAACATACTAAAAATTACCTAGCGAAACCAGAATATTCACTAAAACAATTTTAAAACATAACATTTTGATGTACACTTGTTGCCTTGTGGATCGTGTACTCCTCTCACCTTCTGCTGGGGTGATGAGCCCCCCATCACCTCCCTGCAAATTCAACATAGGAAATTTAATTTAAAATTATAAATATATGCTAACGAAAAATCCTATAGATGTTAAAATAATTAATAAAAGGTTGGGTAAATTGTTGGATGTACCACAACCATACTAACCTTGTTTGTATCTAAACAATTAAAATTGTAATTAATAAGCAGTTATTCGCCATCAACTATTGATTTAATGGCACATAGAAAGACATGGTTTCCTTCACGCGACTCAAATATGTAGCTGGGTTGCTTAAGTGTAGACCCTGGTTGTGTACTGTTTATAAACCCCGCAATATTACTAGTTGTTTTTGGCCTTCCGTCAATGTACAACTTTGCTCCTTTATTTTGAGCTTTGTCTTTCAGTTGTATATAATTTGTTAACAACCCATATCTACACATACTTCGTGTATATTGGACCAGGCACATCCAATCACTGTAGTTGTAAGAGGGTCCAACATACTCCATCAATTCTATACATCTGTCATATCCAACCTTTATGCCATCCATGCAAAACAACCCCAATCCATATAATGATGACAGTGCAATTCTATATGTCCTCTCATTCACACAAAAATCAGTGTTTACTTGTGGAAGATCCCTAGGCACCTGTTGTTTCACCAGGTGTTTGTACCTTAAGGACACCTTTATGTCTCCTACTGTCTCATCATCATAGGAACATGACCCCCCTCCTTTGAGAAAAAAGTCCATGCATTTATTGAATCTTCTTCTGATCTTATGACATCTAGTTGATCTTGCCCTTGTAGACCTACTTGACATCTCACTTTCCTCTAGCCTTCCCAAACTCCTCTCACTGGAGGAATACAGGTCTGACAAATACCTGTTTGGTTCTACCTACACCATGGACGAAAAAAGTTTGGAAAATAATAGCAAAATACCAACAAAAAACTTGGAAAGACTTATAAGCATGACATGATGTTGATATCATTATCCTGAATAATATCAATAATTCCATAGTATAACAATTCAACACATGGTCCTTTAACAAATGCTTCAGATGCTTCAAGTCTTTCCATATCAAATGCTTCAGCCAATTAATCTCAAAATACAAACTATGTTTTTTACAATATTCTTAGGTGTACCTATTTGAATTTAGTTTATTTCCTCACCTAAAAATATAAAAGACCCAGTTTACGGATCTCAATATATGTGATAAAATCATTTACAAATATTCTGTATCTTTTTTTTAGAAGAAAAAGAGGTGTTCCAACTTGATATTTAGTAGTGAATAAAATGTAACTTTTACATAGTCTTGGAAATAAGTCAGTCCATTAACGAGTGGAGATCATAAGTATAAAAAAATATCTCAAGGGGAGGGATGAAATCCACAATCCCAAGATGACTGAAGTAGCAATACGACACGAAGAACATAAGGATCCCAAACATCTTCTCCAAGGAGGAATTGAGGGTGGAGAAAACACACCCCTAAGGGGATTAAAACACAACCTATATCCCCAGCTAAAACAAGAAACATGCTGATGTATCCCATAGTAGAAAGAACCAAAAAAGACTATGCCGCACAAATCAAAAGGCTCTTAAATTAGCTGTATCATGCCTTCCTCAATGATTTCTTCTTCTAAAAGTTACGAGAAGGAGAGGAGGCCGAACTTCATATTCAATGTTTTCTTGGATAAACGGTTTGCATTCATATTGTGCTCCTTATAGACATGGATAAAGTCATATAAACGAATTTAAGATGTCGGTGGTTAGCATATATGTCGGATATCCGACGAAATGCATTACTTTCTGCAACCTCTATAGATGAGTTCACTTTCTGAGAGCTTCTAACACTACACCGACCGGATCACACAACTTCTAGGTCAGTTCTCCAGTCTACATTGGTCTGATGATTCATTTTCTTGGCCACTCCTCTCTCCGTACTCTACACCCGTAGGCTTACACATAAATTAGAAAAACTTCCAACTCATCACAACAAACTCCCGTCCGAATCTTGTCCCGATAGCCATTATGGTTTTGAGGATGTATCAGTTGCATCTAGATCCATCGTTTAGGGTTGAATTGAATGGAATTATTCATGGTTAGGGTTCAATTGAATGGAATCATTCATGAATGGAATGGAAAGCTTCCATCCTTTAGGGTTACAACCAAACGTTGAGAGGTATATGAGAGATAACAATAGACTAACAATAGGGAAATTAGGGTTTGCAGGTTTTGACAAAAATGAATAATGGAGCCTTGAGTTTGCAGATTTGAGGTGTAAGGATATGCTAGAAATGAGGAAACATAGAGGATACACAAAGGAAACGTAGACCTAAAAAGGTCATGGAATAATTATTTCGTTTATACTAAGGTGAGAAAGGATGTTTAGAATTATCAAAACAATTTCTATAAATGAAAGGAAAGGGTAGGATTTTCAAAGTATACCATTATTGAAATTTTATGTTGGATCAATTGTTTGAAAACCACAAAACTTACTTATGCAACACAAGGAGAAAACATTCATTGTCTGGACATCAATCCCTTATAATTCCATCCCTCCAGTAATATTCATTTTGGCATCTATATGTCTAGACTACTATCCATTAATTTTCAACAAAGTTTATGTGAATCCTTCTTTAAGTCCATGTTTTACTAAGTATACTAAGGGGTGAATAAGCAGGAAGCTACCAATATTTTGGTTGAAGCAGGCTACACAAGAAGCTTGAGTCTATATAGGTGGAGAAATGCCTGATTTCTATTGCTAGTGTCAGACATATCTAACCTAAAACATAAACTATAATTTTGTATGTATGGGTAGGGCCTACCTTCTCTTCAAAGCAAGGGAAGGCAATCTAATGGGTGCACTAAGCATAATAAGCATGGGGTGGCATTTAAGCCTTGAGCTATGTCAGCTAAAAAAAACACAAGAAGTTGTGTTGATAGTTTGGCACATAATCAACTCCATCAATAATTTATTAATGAACTCTACCAAAAATAGTTTTACAACGTCCTTGTTACAGCTTCAGCTAGCACGTGTGATTAATCCCCTAAAAACAAGCTAGCCCAACTATAACCTAAGGCTGTTACCCACTGTCACCTCAGTAACAATTTTTCTACACTTCCAGTTGGCTCTTGTCATCAAATTACAATATCTCTCACCAATAATCGCTGCTATGCACACTAAATATTCCTAAGAGACCATATAATGGAGAATCTGCTATAGGTCCATCATTGATGGTGTGTCAAAGATTTCCCAAAACAGACAGAGAAATATTGATCCTGTAACCTCTGTCCACCCCTTGTGCTGGAAGACAAACTCAATGTATTGATTCATTTCTGCCATAAGATGGAACATATTTCAGGTCTCTTCCATGCCCAAAACTCAAATCAGAGATGCCCTAAAATGTTTTTGACTGTTGTTATGAAGGCACATAGATAAATGAAAACATGCATAGTTTGTCGGACACAATTGAAAACCAAGCCTCCTACTGCTGGCCATTACGAACAGAACTGACCTAAGACTCATAATAAGGCTCCCAAAATTATTCAAAACAGTACCAGACATAGATACTGTTTACTGATGCTTAAGAGGCTGCGATGTGCTCAGAATGTTGATCACTAGGAAATAACGCAGTTTAGCTCAGTAAAACTCCAATTGACCACCCATCGTGACCTATGCATGATTTTGTAGTATTTTCCAATTCATTTGTAGTATTTTCAGGCCTATGCATGATTTTACATAGTCACAGATTAGGTAAATAGTTACATATT
The DNA here is from genome assembly GCA_001517045.1 of Pseudotsuga menziesii. Classification (NCBI taxonomy): domain Eukaryota; kingdom Viridiplantae; phylum Streptophyta; class Pinopsida; order Pinales; family Pinaceae; genus Pseudotsuga; species Pseudotsuga menziesii. The sequence continues at coordinate 1,918 of LPNX010899638.1, read as the reverse complement.
CTTAATTTTTAATGCCCATATGGGGGTTGAGAAGAAATTATTCACTAGTGTTGGACAATTTTAAAGTCTTCCATGTGGTTTAATCCCAAGAACTCAACATAACATGTATTCCTAACAGTGAAATCTTACACCACTATATATTAATAATTTTATGGTACCATCTTTCATGGGAAAAAGGTGGAAGAAAAAGTTTGAAGTGGCTTCTATTGGTGCTTGAACTCATGTCTAGCAGTAGAACACAACCTCCTATCCATATTCTAGGCTGACTTATGCAATTGAACAGTGGTCCTGGGCATGTTTTAGTAGCAAAGAATGAGTAGAAAGCCAATTCTGGGATACTTCTGTGAGTTGAGAAGCAATTATGCTATGTTATGGGTGAAATTTATTGGTGTCCAGTTGTCATGTCCTATGGATCACTACTCTATCCTATTCATGGAAAAAGAGATATAAATCAACTTTTAAGATCCTAAAAAGGGTTTCAATTGAATGGATTTCCAAAGTTTTTTGGAATACTAGGAAGCTCAAATTTATGCTAAGTCCTTTCTAGGAGAGTACATTGTGTCGTCTACTATTATAGCCCGGTTGGATATGATTTCCTTCCTCATTGTGGTGGTAAGAGGAAATTCAATGATGTTAAGGATTACTCTTTGTACATTATATTGAATTATAAAGCTAAGCCTTTTGAAACAACAACAAAAAAGTATTTACTAGTTTCATCACACCTCCCCTCCAAGCATATAGGACATAGACATTTCCAAATTGAAATATTCATCTCTATGAGAAGAACTGGAAAACCTTATGGTTGTCTTTATAACTTTATTTCCTGAATTTGGTTATCTAGGCAAAATTGCAACTCGATATTATAGAAACCATTTCTTCTTCAAGATGGGTGGGAGACACCATTAAATAAGCTACAAGGAAATCAGTCCCCTTTTGTATTCTCATAGTTCTATAAACAATCATTGTCTTAGCCATTTGATCTTCCATCTCTTTAGTATCTTGAGTCCCATAATTGCTTGGTACTTTAAGTGATTCCAACTTAGAGGGGTTTTGTAAGGCCTTCCATATATAAAATCATATGGAGACATGTGGATTCAATACTCATCCCCGCTAAGCATATAGGTCACATACATTTCCAAAATAAAATATTCATTTCTATGAGAAGAACAAAAAACCCTCAAGTTATCTTTGTAGTTCTTTTTTATGAAACTGGTTAAACTAGGAAGAGTTTAAAATTGATCTTCTAGGAAACCATTTCTTCATTAAGATGGGCTTGAGACACCAATAAATCAACTATAGGGAAGTAAGTCCCCTTTTGTATTGTTATAGTTATTTTAACAATTTTTATATTCCTTTAGTCTAGTCTTCGTTTGAGCCATTTTCTCGTCCATCTTCTGTAGTATATTGTGTCCCAATATTGCCTAGTATTCTAAGTGATCCCAACTTAATGGGGTTATTACCAATTACAAGAAAAGGAATTCTAGAAATCTTTGTCCTATGACAAATATTGCTTGTAATTGGTAAATGGATTAGAAATCTTTGTCCTATGACAAATATTACTTTTTATACAGGTCTATACCATTTTTACAGCACTATGGGCAATTCCGGGTTTGTTTGTGGTCTCAAGTAGCCCTAAAACATCAATCATTTCTAATTATGTGGCCTCAAGTAGCCCTAAAATAAAATTCATTTAAATATCAACATAATTATTAATAATTAATGTATCAAGCAAAGATACTAATGTACTCTCACAATGTCTATCTATGTTTTAAGAACTCTAAGAGTCCAAATCAGTTGAGGGTCAAATTTTACTAGGGTCCTTCGGCATCTGAACATCTTAGCGGGTCATGAAGCCAACTTAGGAGCCCAGTTGAACAAAGGAGAACTAAGTCTGAATGGAATCATCAGCCACGTGACC
>LPNX010899607.1:4659-31566 GCA_001517045.1 Pseudotsuga menziesii | reverse complement strand
GGCTGTGTTCGCTTATCGAACACGCAACAAAAGCAGCTTCCAGTTCGTTCGCAAGAAAAACAGGCGTCCACATCCTTATCGAACACGCAACAAAACGTAAACAGGCGTCCACATCCTTATCGAACACGCAACAAAACGTAAACACGCGTCCACATCCTGCAGCAAACACGCGTCCACAGTTCATTGGTTCCATAGACGAAATGGAACAGTGAATTTCCGAACTTCTTTAGAGAAAAACGCCTTACGGCGTAATTACATTGTACCGACTATAATTACATTGTACAAACTATACTTGGCTTTTGATCCTGATAATGAAAATACCAACTCTAGAAACAAATTATGAATGGTATATGCCTATATACGCATCTTCACCGCCATTGTTTTTTAATCCCAATATTCGGGGATTTCTGTCCAGAATCTACTTCTTTACAGGAACATTGTTTCGTGCTCGTTTTTCATGCCCGCTATTTTGCGACGGCTTTGTTGATGGTGTTCGATTTTCAGGCACAGGATTTTCTGATGGTGGATGGTATTCGGTTTTCAGGCACAGGATTTTCTGATGGTGTTCGAATTTCTGACACGAGCTTTGATGGTGTTCGGTTTTCAGGAACAGTTTTGCTGATGATCGTTTTACCATTTCGAACGATTTATTCGTTGTTCGCCTGTCAATAACACTATTCAATTTTGGTATTGTCATTCCAATAAGACCATTTGATTTTTCTTTTCCATTTTCTAGTGAACCTTTTGATATCGATTTCCCATTTTCTAACCCAAGCGATCTCACTTGCAAAGGTTGACGTCTTCTGGATCCACGATCCTTGCTGAGAGAAGGCAGAGTGGTCTCCAACTCTTCAACTCTCCCATTTTTTGTTGCTAGCAAACGCCCATTTCTGTCTACCTCCTCTTGTAGGATTTCAGTCTGTTGTTGAAGAGAACGTTATGTTACCTTGTGCTTCCTAATTCTCTTGTGGATTTTAGTCTCTTGTGGTATTACTTAGTTGCAATTTCGGGGGAAACAAGAAGTAGGCCATATTGAGTCACCACTTGAGAAGGTGATTGTAATTAAAGTAGAGAAGCAATAAGCATGGTGGTTTCTCTTTGAAACTTTTTTGGAATTTTGGAAATTCAATTTTGGCAACTTAGTACCAACTTCAAAGAATTATACATAAGCAATAAGGCGTGAAAGGTCAGAAAAAGTTTCCAAAAGTTGGAGGTAAAGATTATTTGTGCAAATTTTGTTTTGCACACAATTGTAGTACATGAGTGCCACTACTCAAATTGCAGTTAAGGTTTGAAAAAAACTTTTGGAAGGAAATAAGATTATTCAAAATCCATGTTTGAAATTGCTTGATGACAAGCAATCTTGAGTGGGGAGGACTGTCATGTCCCCAATTAAATAATTTTCAAATAAGACTACTTGCAAATAATGTTCCACCAACCTACTAGATCCCTAGGTTTAGATGGAGGCATAAATTTTGTTATAAGGGGATATGGGACACAAAAGGACTTTAGTTTACCATAATCTCATTTCAATGGGTCACATAAATTATAAATGGTAAAAACATAAGGTGGCATGGGTTCATGAAGACACTTAGAAGCTTCTGGAGCCTTTGGATGACTATATTACCCACACACTTGGCATGATCTTCATCCAAATTCGAACACATGGGTAATATAACATTATTGGAGGATTATGTGACATCAAATAACATATAATGAGCCAAGGAATTCAAATTTGTAAAGGACATTAACTCCCTTCCAATTTTCTCTAAATACCTCTCCACCCATATTACTCTACTACACATTACTTCTATGTCCTCGCTATTACTACTCCTTCACTTGTTGTCCCTTACATCTTAATCCCATGCACACGGGGTTCACTAGCTAGGCAATATCATATCATGTACATTCAAATTAGGGTTTTGAACACTCTTAAAAACCTCAAAAATTTATTGCCTCATATAAAGAGATAAGGGGGGGGTTTAACTTGACATAGTAATATAAATATTGGGGGTTATTTTATTTGGGTGGGCCGAGGAATAACACTCAAATCATGGGATGGATTCACAGACACACATATTTGGAGGCCTTCCATAAAGACCTATTGAATCCATGAATGGTTGAATATGAAAACATTTTACACCAGAATATTTAATTTCAAGTAATTTTTTAATAATATATTAGTATCCTTATGATTTTTTTAATTTCATTAAACATTTTTAAATTAAAATACTAATATTATTACATTAATTATATTATAATAAAAATTTATTGATTGGATTTTTAATTCGATTGAAATACAACTCCATAAATCCATCTTAAAAAATACCAAATAATTTGATTATATCTTTGGATTGTATACATAAAAAAAATTTGGGGATTTTTGTGTATGTTTGATAGAGAAACCTCTTCCTAATTAAACCAAATTACAAATATTCCATACGTGCCATGTTGTAGCTTGAGTTGTTGCTCTAAGCCTAATATAACTATAATCGTCCTTTATGGCCCAAGTGCTAGCTTTTCTCCCCTAACCTTGCTCTTAGCTCTAATACCCATACATAATGTTGAACAACTTATTAATGTAATCAACATCCCACTATTAGGTGAAGGGTATATTTCGAAGGTCATTTTTGGTGGCTTGAGGTGTTGTTCTTGGCCCTTTATGCATAAAAGTTTCTTTTATATGCATAAAAGCTTCTTTTAGGGTGTAAATCCAATATGTTATTTGTAGACCATGTTCATAATCTTGAGACCTGTATCTACTATTTAAATCCTTCTAATGTAATCAATATCCCCACTAAGAAGTGAAAGATTCCCTTGATAGGTCATGTGTGGTGATTCAAGCCATTAATATGGGACTTGGGTGTATAGAATGTTCCTTTAGGGCCTAAGGCCTATGTTTCCTCTATTGACCATGTCAAAGGCATTGAGACCCATGTTTATTGCTCAACTCCTCCTAAGAGAATTAGTATCTCAACTCATATGCCAAGGATCCCTCAAATGGTCTTGTATATCCATTTGAAGTGTCTTTCTTGACCATAGATTTCTAGATAGTTACTTTAGGATCTAAAGTTCAAATTTCCTCTCTTGAACATGTTTACGGCCCAAAGACCCATACCTAGTCCTTAAAACCTTTCAAATCCCCTCATATCCCTATCCTAAGGGAAAGGATCCCCTTGAGAACTCGTGTCTTGTTGTTGGAGGTGTCTACATCTCTATTAACCTTGAATCCCTAAAAGCATCATTTAGTGTCTAAGGTTTTGCTTCCTCCCTTAACCATGTAAAATAATCCTAATCCCATCTGCACTAATCAAAATTTCTTAACAGTATTGATATCCATAGACAAAGGCTAAGAATACCTCACAAATCCATGCATACTAGTTTGATTCCTATAAGACTTAAGGTATATTTTTCTTCCCTCAACCATGTCTAGGGCCTTGAGACCCTACATAGTGCTAAAATATTCCTAAACTAATACTCATCAAACAACTTGGTAATTAATTATTACTATTAATAAAAAAAGTATCATTCAAACAATTAAATTTCAATTCAAAACACTTTTATCACCATCTTTATAACCTTAATAAATAAAATTGATTATCTTTGACCATATTTGAATAATAATTTTGTAAAATGCACACATTTATTTATTTGAAGTGACAATAATGTAAAAAGTAAACAATTAAATCAATTATTTAAGATATATGGGCACAAAACATAAAATTAAAAAAAAAATATTTGCTTGAATAAAATGAAAATTAAATCATTGAAGTAGGTTATTTAGAAAAAATAGTTATTTGTAAATTTGTTTTATGGTTGGTGCAAACCCTCGTAACTAAAATTTATTTGTAAGTTTCAATGTGGAAAATGACTTATCACCACTTTATTGTACTTTTCAAAGTCATACACCACTTCACTAATTAATATATATGATGTGACATGCCATTTCCAATAAGATTAACAAAAACTATCACCACTTTAACACCATATTCTATAGATGGTGTTAATATCCCCATATTAACACCATATAATATAACTGGGGCTAATTTGCAGTCCTAAAGATGGACTTAACCTAGTGATTAAAGCATAATAATGATACTAATGCCCACCAACAAATTTAATAGGATAAACATAAAAAAATCTAATTGAATAATCAAATTTCAATTCAAATATTTTTATTGCTACTTTATAATATTAATAAGTAAAAAATGGTTACTTTTATTATTTGTCGATATTAAAAGTACCAATTATTTATTTTTAAATAGTATTAAAAATAAATAATTGAATTGAATTGAATCATGCAAATTTATTTGTTTAATGTAAATATAAGAAATTGAATTTGTTGAGAATGTGGTGCAAAAAATCATAAATTAGCTTTGATATTTCTTTATTTGAATGAATTTTTTTATAAATAATTAAATTAAATTACTTACATATAATTATTTGTGAAATGGTTGTATTTATGGTGAAAATCCTCATAAATAAATCCTACATGTAAATGCCTGTGTGACAACTAATCATTAGCACCACTTTATTGTACTTGCCAACATGGATTTTCTCTTAATATGCATGAGTAAAAACACATTTTTCAATAAACATTAACACCATTTTAACACCACAAAATATATGTGGTGCTAATACTAGCACTTTAACACCACAAAATGTAAGTGGTGATAATACCACCACCTTAACACCACAAAATTGTAAGTGGTGCTAATAGCACCACTTTAACACCATAAACTTTAAGTGGTGCTAAAAGATAGATTTTCTTGTTGTGCATCAAGTTTTACAAATATTGCTCTAAGGTTTCATCTCCCCAACCCTAGCACTACCTCACACCAAGATTTCAAATAAGCCCTAGCAATACAAGTCTAGGTATTATAAATTTTAATCTAATTAAATATCTATTTCTTTTTCGTTCTAGAAATACATAATATTGTTAAAAGTTCAAATCATAGATTTATTAAACAAAATCAAATATTACTTAAGAGGTTTCTATCAGGTCCCCTCCTAATCGAGAGAACGCGACCATGATGCTGCTACTATCATTTAAACGGGGATCTAAGCCCCACGAACATACACAATAAAAATGCATTGAAATAAAACATACACGGATGCATAACAATTTCAATTATACAGCGGAAGCAATTTATCCATTCAACACATTAGACATGTTCATCATAATTCATTAAACAATTATAGTTGCAGAGATTAAACACAAGAGATAATTATCTTGAGGAGAAGCTTGTCCCGCAATGAGCTATGTCACTGCAACGTTCCACCCAATCATAGTCTAGTGTGCACATCAATCTATCAGCACAACTGCCACCCCTGAGATGGTCATGATTTCCACAAAGAATAAGGTAATACTAGCAGGCTCACACATAGCCAAAGGTATATCAAAATTAAACCAAGCCAAAACTACATTTGGGTTTAACAGGATGCCAAGGAGGTGGAAGGTTGAATTTCTAAGGTAGTGAGCTCAACCACATAGCTATGGACACCTACACAATATCTGGCTTGGCTTTCCCAACACCTACACACCCAACACAAGAAAGCATCCCCTTCTCTGCTACACAATCCCTCATGCTATGCTTTCCCTTTTAGTGCTCTTCAGGGTGTGCAAGAAAGAAAAACCAACCCCTCTTCATCTCTTTGTGTGGTTACTTTCTACACTAGGTTTATCAAGCTAACTCTCCCCTCTTCCACTCAAAACCAGTTCAAAACAAAACAAAAGATGCATACACAGCAAGATACAAGTTCTGGGATTGATGAAAAATGTCCTGGGAGCAAAAAACGAGAATGGAAATTGGGGAAAAATGCCCTGGGATGAGCAATTCATTTCAGAAACATTCTATGGCTTCACGTGGGAAAAAAAAGCTCCTTCAGTCCCTAAATTTGTGGATCTATTCTCCCATTTGTTGCGCAACACCAAAAAAATGAAACTCGCCACCATGGAAATGTGGAAACAACACAAAAACGCCCAACATATGTCCCAGTCATTGAATGTTAACAAAAAAATTTCCCAGCCATGGGTAAAACACAGGAAACTACTACCAATGTGAGGGAAAACTCCCAAGAGCTCCCAAAACGCATGAGGAAGAGAGAACGTGAATGCATGATGGCTAAGTACTGAAGTTTTTCGTTCTTACTTGCCCATTAAGTCAAAACATCTTTTTGCAAAATGGGTGCTCTGCCCAATTCGAATTTGTCCATACTCTTCCCATTCCCATGCATTAACCAACTCAACCACTTCTTGAAGAAATAAATGATTGGCACAAGAAGACAAAATGGGTAGTTGATAGTTTGATGGGTTTTCTCTTTGACATTTGTCTTTCCCCCATTGGCTCAAAGGTTTGAATATCCCCCCCTATTCCTTAGGAAATCACGCCCCCATCGCTTTAATGTTGCATTAACATAGTTGGTTGTGGGTATTTTAATTAAATTGCATATGTACCTAATGTCCAAAATTATAATGTTCCTGGCAAGCACGAAATACCATCATCATCGATTTTAATTACCGAAACATAAAACACTAAATCGATGGTGGGTTTTTTACTTTAGCTCCACACCACGATTAAATACAGTATTTACATCATATATATTGTAATTCAAACGAGGCCAAGACCAGGGTATTACGGTTTCCCCTAAAGGATGTTGCACAAACAACTAGGCGATGTTGCAATGGTAGGGATACAAGAGGTACGATGGAATTTCATGAAATTATTCATGTGGTTTCATTAGATTTATTAAAACAAAGTGAAATAAGTTCATCCAAATTTGGTAGTATTGATCTGACTATGCACCCGAAGTTGAAGTTGGATATATAAAGCACAAATAGTGGGAAGTGGCCATTGAAAAACGTTTTGAATAGATGAAAAGCAAGTTTACTAAAACATTTTTTTTATATGAATTATGGAAATATACATTTAATGTAATCAATTCCGGCTGGTTTTTATCTACTTTTTGTTATGAATCTTTATGGAAATTTTAAAACGTGCAAAAACATTGTTAGATCTTGCATTGTGTGGGTGTTTAGGGGTTTTCATGTGTAAAATTGTCCAACAAACAACAAAAAATACAAGATTTTGGACCAGATTCCGGTTGAAAATCAACCCAAACGTCAACATCGTCCCTAGTTAGACAACTCCTTAAAAAAATTGATTTTTTATATGAATTATAAGCATATATTTTTATTTTTATTAATTTTATTTATTTTAGATAGAAGAAATAAGGAAAACAAAATTTAATTAAAATATCATTTTTAAAATTATGTTTATATTAATTTTTTTAAATTAGGTTTATATTAATTTTTTAATTAAGTAATTTATTAGCTTTGTATAATTTGAATAATTTTTTTTACTTATAAATGTCAATTATATTTATTTTACCACTTAGAAATCTTAAATTGAATTGATTAAATAAATCTATTATTTTTTTAAATAAAATAAAAATGCTAAAATTTGGGATTCAAAAAGACAATCAAAGTTGTACATCTATGATTCTCATATGTAATATACCAAGTGGCCAACTTTGACTAGGGCTGATATAATAATGGCATCCACATAAAAATATATAAACAACCTCTATAGTAGAGAAAATTACAAAAAGTAACCAAAGCCAACAACACTAATGTTTCAAAGGCTCATTACTCTCTTTTCCTATTACCTCTCTTCGTAATATTTTCTTGATAGATCTTTAAAGATATTTTTTCTTGTCGTAATATTTTCTTGATAGATCTTTAAAGATATTTTTTTCTTGATAGACTTTTAAGAAGTATCCAATTAGTAATAAGTAATTAAGATAAAAAAATGTCTCACCACAAACTAAACATAATTACACTGTACCGACTATAATTACATTGTACAAACTATATTTGACTCTTGATCTTGATAATGAAAATACCAACTCTGGAAACAAATTATGAATGGTATATGTCTATATACGCATCTTCACCGCCATTATTTTTTAATCCCAATATTCGGGGATTTCTGTCTAGAAATCTGCTTCTTTACAGGAACATTGTTTCGTGCCCGTTTTTCATGCCCGCTATTTAGGGACGGCTTTGGTGCTCTTTTCTCATGCACATTTTTTGGTGTTTGTGTTTCCGCCACAAGCTTTGCTGACGATGTTCGGTTTTCAGACACGGGATTTGCTAATGGTGTTCGGTTTTCGGACACGAACTTTGGTGGTGTTGGGTTTTCAGGAAAGCTTTGTCGATGTTTGTTTTCTGTTTTTCAATAACACTATTCAATTTTGGTTTTGTCATTCCAATATGACCATTCGATTTTTCTTTTCCATTTTCTAGTGAACCATTTGATATCGATTTCCCATTTTCTAACACAAGCGATCTCACTTGCAAAGTTTGACAGGTTCTGGATTCACGATCCTTGCTGAGAGAATGCACAGTGGTCTCCAACTCTTCAACTCTCCCATTTTTGTTGCTAGCAAACGCCCAGTTCTGTCTACCTCATCTTCTAAGATTTCAGTCTCTTGTTGAAGAGAGCGTTATGTTACCTTGTGCTTCCTAATTCTCTTGTGGATTGAAGTCTCTTGTGGTATTACTTGGTTACAGTTTCAGGAAAACAAGAAGTAGGCGATATTGAGTAACCATTTGAGAAGGTGATTGTAATCAAGAGAAGCAACAAGCATGGCGGTTTCTCTTCGAAACTTTTTTGGAATCTTGGAAATTCAATTTTGGCAATTCAGTACCAACTTCAAAGATTTATACATAAGCAAGAAGGCCTCAAAGTTCAAAAAAAGCTTCCAAAAGCTGGAGGTAAGGATTATTTGTGTAAATTTTGTTTTTATGGATTTTATTAATCCTTTTGTTGTTAGTGGTGATGTCTCGAGATATATCAATATTCAAAGATCCACATATATTTACTTTTGAAAACACACAATTGTAAGACATGAGTGCCACTACTCAAATTGCAGCTAAGGTTTGAAGCAAAGTTTTGGAAGGAAAGAAGATTATTCAAGATACATGTTTGAAATTGCTTGATGACAAGCAATCTTTGAGTGGGGAGGACTGTCATGTCCCCAATTAAATAATTTCCAAATAAGACTACTTGCAAATAATGATCCACCAACCTACTAGTTCCTTTGGTTGAGATAGAGGCATAAATTTTGTTATAAGGGGATATGGACACAAAAGGACATTAGTTTACCATAGTCTCATTTTAATGGGTCACATAAATTATAAATGGTAAAAACATAAGGTGGCATGGGTTCATGAAGACACTTAAAAGCTTGTGGGGCTTTTGGATGACTACATTACCCACACACTTGGCATGATCTTCATCCAAATACGAGATGATTTTCATCCAAATTCGAACACATGGGTAATGTAACGTTATTGGAGAATTATGTGGTGTCAAATAACATATAATGAGCCATGGAATTTGAATTTGTAAAGGATATTAACTCCCTTCGAATTTTCTCTAAATACCTCTCCACCCATATTACTCTACTACACATTACTTCTATGTCCTCGATATTACTACTCCTTCACTTGTTATCCCTTACATCTTAATCCCATGCACACGGGGGTTCGCTAGCTAGGCAATATCATATCACGTCCATTCATATTATGATTTTGAATACTCCTAAAATCCTCAAAACATTATTTCTTCGTATAAAGGGATCAAGGGGGGTTTTTAGTTTGACATAGTAATATAAATATTGGGGGTTATTTTATCTAGGTTGGTCAAGGAATAACACTCAAATCGTGGGATGGATTCGCATGCACACACACACATTTGGAGGCCTCCCATAAAGACCTATTGAATCCATGCATGGTTGTATATGAAAACATTTTACACCTGAATATTAATTTCAAGTAATTTTTTAATATTATATTAGTATGCTTATGATTTATTTAATTTCATTCAATATTTTAAAATGAAAATACTAATATTATCACATTAATTATATTATAATAAAAATTTATTGATTGGATTCTTAATTCTGATTGAAATATAACTTCATAAATCTATCTTAAAAAATACCAAATAATTTGATTATATCATGGGATCATATACATAAAAAAATTGAGGATTTTTGTCTAAGTTTCATAGAGAAACCTCTTCCTAATTAATTAAACCAAATTACAAATATTCCAAAATAGAATACTTCTATGACTTCTATGCCCAAGAAAAATCAATAACCTCCTAGATAACCAACATTAAATTCGTATGGGAGTGTCATTTAATTTATTTTCAGAATTTAGATAGGAAATGAAGAGTGTCTGATCTATGTTTGGACTAATTTTGATCTTGTATAGATATAGAAATAAGTCTCATTTGTTGCGAAACAGTCTATATTCATTAAACTTGGAATACTTTAATCATAAGAAGATATTTGTGCATAATTTATCCAAACAATAAGAGTGCTATTTTACCATATTTTATTGTGCATGTATTAAAAAAATTGCATACAAATAGCTTTGAAAGAAAAGAATAGAAAACATTTATTAAGCTTATTAAAAATATTATATGGAGGTTAATTTATCAAGCTTATAGAAAACATAAGCTCTCTATGGCTATACTTCTATTTACATGATATAAAATTGGTAAATTAGCAGGTTGTGGTGTGAAACATCTGCATTCTCATCTTTGTTGAGCATTGCACTAACTATTGGACTATCAATCTTTTACATTCTTTATTACATTGATCTCTTTATTGGGTTTCCTTTTATGTGCTTTTTATTCCCCATTACGATTTCATTTGGTCTTCGACTATCCAACGCTACTTATATAAGAATTAATCAATTTCCCTTACAATCCTATTGGGATCATTATTAGCATTATACTATTATTTTATTTAGAATCATGTTTGATTATGCTAATATGCATTAGGGGTCCTTTGTTACAACTTTATAAACTGATATAAAGGGGGTGTTGAAAATGGGCTGATAAAAATGGATACCTACAATATTTGGTGAAACTAATTTTTTTCAATTGGAAAGGTATATTGGGAGGGGGATTCAACAATACAATTTTACAAAGAATTTTCCAATATTTAACTAATTAAAGATATTCTTTAATATCGTACGAACGGTTGTGCTATGTACCAAGTTAACTGATAAAAACCCATGAGCCCATGCCACTAGTATTCCACTTGTACCCCTATTCCCCTATTGGTCCATACACCTTGTCACCCCAAACATCTATTTATCCCAATCGATATCATCCCTCTATCTGATCCTACTACATCCCCAGCATACGCTTCATCACACACTCCACAGACATCCTCCCACTCGCTCTCCCCTCATGTATATCCCTTCCTCTCCTTATTCCACCCTTTAAGACAATATTCTCTTCACCATCCCCCTCATCACCCTTCCCACCCATTCATGCCTATAGCATGCTCAACCTTACCCTTTCTATCTCACCCCTCTATTCTTATTTCAAATATATCCACTAGGTCCCTTCACGATCACGTCGCATTTGACCTCTGACTATCGCCAATCATCCCTACCCATACTTACTACCCTTCAATACCATTCTTCACTTGCATTCCTATTTCCCCTAGCCATCCTTTTCTTCTATCTTTCAAGGATCTCATTAGATATCTACCCTCAACCCTCATCAATCATATCCACCTATAATACCCCTTATACCATGTCGTTCATCACAGGGATCTACTTCTTATTGTCTCTCCACCCCTTCCTTTTTCTCATTGTCTTTCCCCTTGCTCCATCATTTCTTTTGTTTCCTCTTCCATATACTATTTCGTCCACCTCTCTATCAACTCCCCTTTTGCGTTGAACCCTTTTTACCCCATTTTCTTGGCACTCCTCACTTGGGATAGTTAGTTCTTCCTTAATTTGGTAAACCTTATGGTTACCGAAGCTACCTACTTTCCCCCACCCCATAATACTTTCTAGCATATTCTACCATACCTTTACCCTAGTATTTAACTAATCTACCATATTTTTTCCTACCATACATTAGGTTATATTATCCTAAGCTTGTCCCTCACTTGACCTATTCTACCCTACATTAACCTAAGCCACAATATATTATCATGATGATATTTTAACATATTTTAATTTAACTAGGATTATGGAAATCAGTGAAAGTTTCAAGGATCCATACTTATTTAAAAATCTATAAATCACGGATAATCGTACCAATTCTTAAAATGTTGACTATAAAATATTTGGCGCATTTTTCTAAAAATTTCGATTTCTAAGATTTTATATAGTCTATATAATAATCTAGGAAATTTTAGAGTGAAAAAATTTTACCCCATCAAAATTGGGCAAAACAGGGCTTCAAAAAATGCAAATTGGTGAATCTTATTTGGAAAAAAACATGGAAAAATAACCCAATGGGATAAATTTTGTCACTAAAATTTCCCGATAGAAATTTTACTTTATAACATAAAGTATAATTAGATTTCATATAAGGGTCTATTTTTCATCGATTGCAACAATGTGATTGTAATTTAATGCGTGCACTCTATGAACTCATGCACATTTTTATTTGTGCTAGTTAAAAAATAGAAGACACAACCTTAGTTTAACCAAAAGGAAGGGCTTATATGCTACAACATAGACATCTCCTAGGAAATAGTATTGTTGCAATACATTTTTTCAATTTTTTTATGATTGGGTCTTCAATTTTTTTTTCTTGTTCTTCTTGCATTTAATCCTTCTAAAGAAGAGAAAAAGACATAATCAAGTAAGCAATTTTGATGGGAAGGAGAAACCCCCTAAAAATGTCAATGACATGAGAGAATATTTGAAATTTGGGTAGGAAAAACATAGGAAACCATCTTTTAGAACCTCAATTCCTTGTAGAATGGATGTTTCCGAGATTCATGCTTCATTTTCATAGGGGAAGCATATCCAATGGAGGGTATTTGTATTCCAAACATTAAGTCAGCTTCCAATCAATATTCCACTAACAAATGATGTTTTAGTTGAAGAAGACAATTTGCAAGACGCTAACTATAAAAAGGGAAGAGGGAAGAGACACATATGGTGCAAGCTCATAATAAAAAACTAGATTTTCATGATATCAAAAAACAAAATTTTTAATGCATTTTCAATATTGACTATTAGGTGAATTATTTAGGGATCAATAATGTTCTTAAAGTGTATAAACCTTAGTGAATCTTAGTAATCCTTACATTTTCAACGATAAAATATCTGATGAATTTTAAGAAGATATTCAAATTTCTAAGGAATTTATATATTTTTTGAACCTTTTTTGGTGATATTTAGAGAAAAAAATTATCCCATAAAATTTTGGTGAATAATTCAGAAAAAAAAAAATGGAAACTAGTGAAGCTTTTTTGCAAAAAAAAATCGAAAAATAGCCCATGAAATAAATTTCGGACCTTAAATATTCACTAAAGCATATGTCAAAAAACACACATTGGTTTTAGTATTAGATTTGGCTACACATTCTAGGAGCTTAGATTTGGCTACACATTTTGTAGGCATTATATTTCTATCCCATAATTAGGCCATTCCATTTACATACAGAAAGGTCTCATTTTTATATTAATGATATGTTTGAGTTATTTTATTCACAACATATAGAATTATGATTATGTCTATAAATTTTTTTAAGTGAGTGAGACGTATCACCTCTCTTACATATCAACTAAAATAAAGTATTAAAAAAAAATCATAAAACCAAGAAATAGAATGTAAACTTAAACCAAGTAAATTCTAAAACACATCTATGTAATCTAATGAATTTCGAAAATGTCATTTTCATAAGTTCTAAACTTAATGTCTTCCTTACCCATTTATTTAGTCCATGAAAAAAGAATTCTTGAAAGCATCCTTGAAGGTAAGTTAACTAAATGAACTATTTATTGTTAGTGCAACAAAATTATTAAAGTATATTTTGAATAAAAAATTTATATATCTTAGTGTTAATTGTTTTTTACCTTATTATCACACATCTTGGTTGTTGTTAAGAAAATTCTTGGAATAAGAATAAATAAAATTTGAAATACCATTAATCATGTTCTTAGAAATATTTTTTATTTATTTTAACAAAATAAAATGAATACCCATTCAGAATATCATAATGCTTCCCATGGAATGAATGTCAGAACTGATTGCAAATGACAACAAAAAGAAACATTGTTTTTTTTTTTCAGACAAAAAAAGACATTCGCTATTTTTTTGAATCAAAGGACCTGGGTACATCAGCAAATTACAACAGTCCAAAACATATGGAGCCAATATCAACCAGCAGTACATCAAGAGGGGAATCACTTCCACTGAGCTTAACTACCGGAGCATGGGCATCAAATACAAAAAAGGGTCCTCTCATAAAATGTATAGTCTGCCACTCAGTCATGTATGTCCTTACATAAAATAATAAGAACCCAAAAACAATATCCAAGTCTTGGCTTGAATGACTCAAAATCCAGAGACATAACTAATCAGCTTAACCAAAACTTTCACAAATCAAGAGTCAAGAGACAATAGTCAAAGAACCAGAGCAATGCTCTTCAAAAAAGTTGTAGTGAAACATCCCCAACAACTTCATCCTCACATATTTCAGTGAGGGAAAGATGGCCTACACGCATACTAAGCCCTTCCTTGGATAGTGTGTCTTTTCTCTTATCATGTTCCCTAAAGACATGACTGAAATCCACAAATGTGAACAAAGATATGAGTTTCCTGATGTTTATGCACCATGCCTCTAAGTTCACCATAGTAAGTGTGGATTCATTCATTGCCCAGTTTATAATTACAGAGGAATCACCAAAGATATGTAGTTATGGCAACCCAATATCTTTGGCCATTTATAATGATGCTCTAGTATTAGTGCTATGCCCATAGCCTAATTTTATAGAGAGAAAATGCTGCTCATTTAACCAAATACAAACACCTCCTCCTCCAAGTGAATCTGCTACAGCTCCATAAAAAAAAAACCATAGGAATTTTTTTTTGTAGAGGGTCACCTATGTGCCTGACTTTGTTTCGGTTTGTTTGAGGCACCTGATGAGAAGCAATATTAGACATGATCATATGACAAAGTTTGGAAATAATAAGTTCCTTATCTTCAAAAATACAACTATTCTTACCCTTCCAAGGATTCGAGATGAAAAAGAAAAGTGAAACCAAAAGCTTCCCACCTTTTCAACCCCAGGTGGACAGATTTTCAGAAAAAATGAGACAGATCATAGTAAATAGACACCAAACAAAGTTCCCAACCTATGAATGACCTCCTTCACAAAGCAACACCCAACAAAGATGTGTTGCTTGCTCACACACATCTTTGTCACATCTTTGTTAAAGTGTCAAAACCCTTCAAAAGCATTATATTATAAGTATTTGACATCCCTAGTTAAACATATTATTGTATCTTCATTGGTAGGATACCTTTTTCTGATATGAATTTAACTCACATTGTTAAGGGATTAGTCGATTTTTTAGGCATGAACATATTATGCCTTCATTTAATGGATCCTTCGAATTTTTTCTCTTGATCCTGATCATGAAAATAACAACTCTGAAAACAAATTAGGAATGGTATATGCCTATATATGCATCTTTGCTACCATTGTTTTTTATTCCCAATATTCGGGGATTTCAGTCCAGAAATCTGCTTCTTTACAGGAACATTGTTTCGTGCCAATTTTTCATGCCGGCTATTTAGGGATGGTGTTCGATTTTCAGGCATAGGCTTTTCTGATGATCGTTTTTCCATTTCGAATGATCCATTCATTGTTCGCCTGCCAATAACACTATTCAATTTTGGTTTTGTCATTCCAATAAGACCATTTGATTTTGCTTTTCCATTTTCTACTGAACCATTTGATATCGATTTCCCATTTTCTAACACAAGCGATCTCACTTGCAAAGGTTGACGTTTTCTGGATTCAAGATCCAAAATGCTAAGTGTAACACCCCGATTTTGACCCCGTTTGCATGATGTATATAATGTAATTAATCATGGTGAGGAGCTAAAGGCAAAAGCCCCACCATCGATTCGATTGTGTATGTTTCGGCAATAGGGGTAGTTGCTGATGGTATATTGTGCTATTTGGCACATTATAGTTTGGCATCATGTAAATATGCACATCAATTAAAAATAAACCCACAACCAGCTATGGCATTGCAATGTTAAAAATGAAAAGGGCATGATTCCAAAGGATAAGGGGGGGGGGGGCATCCATGTGTTACCACCTTGTTTGATTTGCCATCTTCCCTTGTCTCATCCCACCTCTTTAATGTCTTGTTGAGTAGTTGAGGCACTTATGGCTGGGAGTGGAGTGTGGCAGGACTGTCAGTCCTTGCCTACACTCACACTCCACCAGCAGGTTGACCTTACATTGGCAAGCAACCTCCACCACCATTCTCACCATGACGCCACTCTTCTCGGGTCTGTTCGTTCCTCACGATTGTCTATTCATCTGTGTGCTTAGGCCGGGTCTGTTCACTCTCATGCAGGGACGTGCAGGAGGAGGCCAGTTCATCTTCCTCATGCGGAGCTGACGAGCAGGAAAAGCGGCCTCAAGGGCACGATTTCTGTTGTGTATGTGACATAGCCATGGTTTTAATCCATGATTCTGGCCTGCTATTGGTTTAACCCGCGAGTTGGGTTGCTTTCGTTCTTCCCCTGATTTTTGGGTGCCGTTGAGAGTCCGATTTCTTCTTCCATTTCAGACTGTGTGTGGGATTTCTTCTGTTGTTGGCTGTGTCTTTTCCTTTGCGCACAGGTTGAGAGATGTGATTTCCCCCTTTTTTGCATGTGTAAGTTCTCTCACCATTGCATTGAGGAATTGTGTGTGTTGTGGGCTGTGGATTTCCAAATCCGTTGGTTGAGTTTTCCCATGTCTACGCTGGGAGTTTGGTTTCTCCTCTGTTTCAGGACTGTGTGACATTGCCATAGTTTTCACTATGAAGTTGGGTTACTGAAGTACCCTGGTTTTGGGTTGTTGCCGTTGAGTTGTTTTGGCCACGCTAGGGCCAAGAACAACCCTGAGTTGTCTTGTGGACTTGAGCTATGTTTCACCTGTTGGTTGGGATTGTCACCTGGTTGTCTTTGCCTCCTTCACAGAGCTGTGAAGGGATTGTTTTACTGCGGTATGCAGTGGTTGGTCTTCGGACTATTGTGAGTGGGATTAGAGGCTGGGTATGCATGAGAAGACTGGTGTTGAGGCCACCAGCTTGGCATTTAGCCTATCCTAGCTCCTTAACGACCTGGTAAACCCTATTGTGCGGGTTTGGTTATTTTGAGTACCTTGGCTATGTGTAAGCCTGCATTGACCCTTATTCCTTGAGGAATCATGCCCAGCTCGGGGGAGGCAATGTTGCTGAGAGATTGATGAGCACGCTGGCCTATGGTTGGGTGGAACATTGCAGCGACGTAGCTGGTTGCGGGGCGAGTTTTTCATTAAAAGATAAGTACTTCTGATTGTTTCATCTCTGCAATTATTTCTATTGTTCCATGAATTATGATGAAAATGCTAAATGCTGAAAGGTATATGTTTGCTTCTACTGAATGTTGAGGAAATGTGCATCTTTGTATGATGGATTATGCATCTGGACATGTATTATGTATCATGTTTAAGCTTTTTAATATCAACATTGATGTCATTTTTGTTCATGGGTCTGTTTGCCTGTTTGTTTGTTGTTAGTAGTGTCCTCTTGCCCGGTCAGAGGGTTGAGGACATGGCAGATTGGTATCAGAGCTCATGTTGCAGCATGGGCCTGAATGGACCATGAAGATATAGTGACAGAAGCCGAATTTCTTTCTGCCCAGCAGAGACCAGAATTTTATGACAAAAAGCTTCCACAAAAATTTGCCTAAGTGCTTGAACTGTCGGTTCATTGGAACACTTAGAGGGAAGGACTTCCAATGTAGCGGAATAGCTAGGAAGAAGAATACCTGACGGAGGACAGTTGGAAGGAAATTGCGGAAAAACTTTCAAAGTTTTCGTCGGCCATCAGCGGAACTTAGTGGATGTGGGAGCCGCAGTTTCGGCGAAGATCAGCCAAAGGCCGCCGAAACGCCGACTCGGTGTAATTAAAGAAAAATCCAATATTGATTTTTGGTGTCAATGAAATTTAGTTGTTTGGACCGCCGATGCCATCGGCGGAAAATAGTTGTTGGGTTCGCCGACACATAGTGCTTAATGGTTTCGACCGCCGACAGATGCTATGTTCCATAAAAGAAGAAGAGAAATTTTTTTGAAATTTTGAAAAATTTGTCTAAGTGTTGAAGACCATCGGCGATCGGCAAAAGATAGTAGTTTGGATTGCCGATACTTAGCCGATTGAGTACCACCGTTGTGGATGGCTAGACCACTATACTCCCGACGAGTAGGGCCTCCGGCCACCGATGCAGTAAAGAAAGTTCAGAATTTTTCTAAGTAGTGAAAACATCGGCCATCGGAAGCAGAAAGTTGTTCTTGCGCCTGCCATTGCGGAAGCCTAGATCACTAGCCTTCCGACAAGGAGAAGTTCCAACTGCTAATTCCAGTCAGAATCAGTTCACCGATCGGAAGAAGATCAAGGATGATGGGTCGTCGTTGCGGCTGTTGATGGAACTATGTCGCCGACAAAAGAAGAGAATTGAGCCGATCAAGCGGCGAAAGGGAAGACTGAAGGGAGAAAATTTCGAAATTTTTCTAAGTCTGGGAACCATCGGCCATCGGCGATGGTTAGTGGATAGAGCTTCCAACAGCCGATGAGTGATGATCCGCAGAACCCGTAATGGGATCACTACTCGCCGTTGTGGCTGTCTAATGGAATGATCCTTTCGAAGGTTAGAGGATTCGATCGCTGACGCGGTAGTGCTTAGTGCACCCGACCGCCGATGAATAGCGGCAAACGTTAGTTGTGATGACCGCCAAAATGTCGGATTGATAGTTGGAATGAGATCCGATTCTACAAAGAGGAAATTTTGAGTTTTCAAGTGGGATTTCTTAGCAGATTTTAGCAGTTTTTCAGTGGATTTATGGGGCTGAAAAGGAGAAAAATGGCAGTGATCTTATGAGACAGTCATTCTGGTGAAAACCTTCATTTTTTAGAACTGGTGTGGTTTTCACACCCAATGTCGGAATGAAGCATGTGGATAGGCGTTGGAAAGTGTATCCAGCAGAGAACAGTGGAGAACCACCAGAGTTTGAATGAGGAGCAGAAAAGTACTAGTGGTTGTTTTGACAAACAATGTTGTTGTCAATATGGACAAATCCAAGAATTGCATGCCCAGAGGTAGCAAGGACTATGAAGGCTAACCAGCTATTGTGTGGAAGAGGAGTTCAATGCGAGGATGCGGGACTTGAAAATGGAAGTTCCCTTAAACCCTATCTTGCTTATTATAACTACATTTCCTAAGTTTTATAGCTGAAATGTATGAGGATATGCTTTGCGTACATAAGATAGTAAGGATTATACATTTATAATGAGCCACTAATGATAATGATTGCATTGGTGTTGGCATTAGTGGAAAAACCAACGACGACATGGACCTGGCTGAATATGTTGCTGATGTTGATGAATGTGACTAGCAACCCTCTGGAGAAAGGGATGAGGCAACAAGTCCATAAACAAAAGTTGGTGAGCAAATTCTGCAATCTCTTGCAAAGGACCAACCAAATTAGTCATGTCAAGGGTGTAAGTAGGACCCATGAAGGTAAGAGTTTGATTATGATGAATTCCATGGAATGGTAAAGGTAAGAGACCTCATACTGTAATACCCCCAGACAATTTCCTATTTGAATGGTATTATTTTAAATTTCTATTTCAGCATAATAAGTTATGGCTGTTAATGACCTAGCCAATGAGTCCAAGGAGGACTGATGTAATAAACACCTTGTGAGTTTTGACAAGGATTAATTATAAATATACATATATTATGCATGTGGCGAATATAGTGGAAGCAGCCAGGTTAAAAGAGGAAACCTGCAGAAGACAGTGTGGACAGGGACCAGCTAACTCCAGGGACTGATTAATGAAGTGTCATATGTGCAGAAAATCAGCATAGACATATTCCTGGAAAAAGGGGGATTACCATTAAGCCCTGGGAATTCAGGGAAGGAAGGGGAGAGGGCTAATGGGCAAAGACCTAGGCAAAGAAAAGGGAGCATACGGTGTAGGCAGGATGCTGCTGAGTATGCTAGGCAAGAGGACTCTGCAGAGAGTGCTTGCTGTGGGCTAGAACGCCTGTGAACGAACGAATTTTCGAGTTCTGGAGTTAGGGGTCCCGGCTGTCTTTTGGGAGGTTTGTCTCGGGGGTGACTAGAAGGCAAGGGAGCTGAACCTAGTCTACGGTTGGGAGGAACGTGGCTGCTTCCACTGTAGTCGGCGCAACTGATCCAGAGGTTTGGTGTATGAGTGAAGAAAATTGATTTTTCTGTTCAGTCTCACGTGTAAATGTGTATCTTATGTTCTGTTATGTTGAAAAAGAGCTAACCTGGTTATGCTGGAATAGATTCATTTTTTTTCCATTATGTAAAACAAGTAAGAAAAATCGTGATGCAAATGTTTATGTAGATATTTATAAGTATTCTGTTTGGTAGGATTCCTTTTAAATCGAATCTTATTTTCCCTTTAATTTTTTTTTTATATCTGACTGAAACTTATTTCCCCATTGACCCAAGAAAAGAAGTGATGCGATATTCTGTTAGCAAGGAAAATATTACCAGGAACGGAGGTTTTTATTAGATGACATTACAACCATATATTTGGTTTAATCGAATGATTTCTTTAACATAAAACTTGGATCCACAGAGTTGAAGTTTTAACAGATCTAAGAATATATTTTCTTTTGCTTAGTTAAAGGCTGGTTAACAGAGATGGGAATTTAAAGAAAAACCGGCCAACGTGGGTAGTTTCTAGCCCCCCCCCCCCAAAAGAAAACGATAGAGCAAAGATACCAGAACCGTGTTGAAGCCCTGGTATGCTTCGCCAAGCCCTTAGTTGGCCACCGTGGGAAAAATACCCACCGTTCAGGAAACCCTAGATAGGGTTTGAGGTTTTCATGGTCCTCACGGCTTTAATGTTAACCTTAATAGTAGTCCATCTCTGCAAACACCAACCAGAGGGCCACTAGCTACCTAGCTCGAGCTTTTTCCTTCCTAATTAGTGAAGTCCACGGAAGGCTGTAGGAGGAGCGATGTTACATAGCTCACGTGGAAGGTATCAAATAGATCTATATTAAAGTTTAAAAGAGTGTACAGGATTTTGAATGAGCACACAGAGCGTAACGCCGACCATGGAGACCACACTTAAAACGGAGGATAATGCAACTTAAGTTCAAAGTTAAAATTGTGGCATTTTAAAATTAGGCAGGTTCGTGTTGCCAGTCTAGCATCTAAGAAATTTTAAAAAGGGAGTCTAGCGATCAGTTGGTAGTGAAAAGAAAATATTTAAAAAAAAAACTCCAAAACGCCCAAGAAAACAGGGTTGGGAACAATGTGACAGGTCGAAATTCTATACATCTATGGCCACGATATTATCCTATTTAAAAATTAGTGAAGAGGCATATTATCTGCATATGCTTCCTCTGCAGTGTGAATATAGTTACGACCATCAAAATCAGAAGAGGTAGGAACTACAGTTAGGAAAGAAAGCCAACTTTTTTCTTTTTACTGTAAACAATATCGGAGGAAGCGACTTAGACGATATTTAAACCATTAAAAGAAAAACAGGAATTCAGTTAACCGCAAAGAAACAGTCCATTTTTACACAGTTTTAAATAAAAAAGGAGTTCCACTATGCCGGCCGAGCCATGGCCCTCGGCTTAAGGACTTTAAAAAGAAACGTTGTACAAAAGAGGGCTCACAGCCGTCCTCATTTTTTAAACCTTAGCACAGAGTAGGGACGCTATTTTAGCTTGTTTGCCACGACGTTGCATGGGTGCCATGCACCTCCGACAAACCCCAAAACCTTTCTTCTGCGAAGTACATCATACAAAGGAGAAAAACAAAACCACTCTGATCGGTGAACCACAGATCAGTAGACATCGCCACAAAGTTGCTAACACCACTTACCAGAACAGCCACCTGCTCACGCTACCCCATTCTCGCTCTGGATACCTGCGAGAAATTTTTACCAGGGTTAAATTCCTTTAAGAAAGAAAGTGCATACAGGATTTTTTTTAGAGACAAGTCAATCGAAGCAAGACCAGCTTACCTAAGGCGATGAGGCTCGGGCTGTGAGCTCCTGTACCGCCACCCCCTTCCGAAAAACCCAGAGGAGTTTTGCACCAGTCCCCAAAGTCTTGAGCTAAACAATGAACCGGCAGAGCCTTCAAGAAGGATTTTCATCCTTCCAAAGGCCGCGAAGTACTGTTCCCTTAAAGAGAACAGTAAAGGCAAGTGTACTATGCCAGAGTGACACCGGCTGCGTGAACATACGAGCTGCCAGTCTCGTATTTATCACAGTTGGACGAAGGCAAGAAAATTCCCAGCCACACTGGACACCCCCTTGTGTTTCACCACTGTCACGTGGAAGAGTCTCAAACCTCCCCATGGCCCATGAACGCAAGATCGAGGACAGCATGGAAATCTCCTCGGGAACCCTGCGATAGCCTTATCATAGGCGATGATAAAAACTTTAGATAAGCCGGACTGTAAGGTCTGTTGCTTTTCGAAAGGAGAGCGCAGCATTTGAACTTTGGATTAAACCCCGATACCATAGGCAGGTGCATGTAACATTTCCTTGGAGCAATCATAACACTTGGACCATGCTAGCCCCTTGTTTCTTTTTCCTAATCTTTGGACCTTTGTTTTGTTGGAAGGACTTGCCCTTTAGAAGTCTTGTTTCTTTTGCCCTTAGGAGTGCTTGGTGCCAAGCCCTGACGAAGCACCTGTCATCAGAAAAAGTGGTTAGCCGAAGCTTTGTAAGTGACATTAACAGCCCTTTGTACCAGCCTATTGTCTATGGTTTTTCACCTGTAAGGCTTTTCTATTTTCTGTACCTTCTAGACATAAAAGAAACATGAAGTCAAATTACTTTTCATTCTGGTCTTCGACCTTTAAATCATAGATGAGACTAAGCTAACTCTTAAAGCCAGGGCTTACCTCTCATGTACATTTTAGGAAGCTATAATGAGTATAGGCCTTGATTATAAAGTTGCAAAAAAAAAAAAGTACATGTATTTATGCCCCAATATTTGTGAAATTTGGAGGTAGTTCACACATACCATGTGGATATTTGAATTTTATACTGCATTCATAGAGAAAGGTGTCATGCCTATATATATTGTTTGAGCTTAGTAGCCCAAGGAAAGTAAGTATTGACGATCTTGATTATACTAATGCATCCTATATGAAGTAGTCATGGTTAGGCTATGCATGGTGTGTTCAATGCATAGCATTCGTGAATCAATGCAAGGTAGCATTGAATGGATATGCCTTAAAAAGATTTTATGAATCTTGTAGTTATGCATTGGATGGATGCATATGAAGGGTGTGAGTGACTGATTACATAAGTATAGGTGCAAATGTTGTGATGCATTGAGATAAGTGCATGTGATATTATGAATAACTAATGGCTGAAATGATGAATTGATGACAATTCAGGAACCATTTCAAAGGCTGTTATGAATGCAAGATTGTAAGTGCATAAAGATGATAGTCATGATCAGTTGGCTGCCGAAAATGCTGGAAGAGCAAGGTGGTACAAATGATACGCTTGTGAAGTAAGGAGTATCTAAACATTTCATTTAATTGCATGAATGCTGTGACTATACCTTGCAAATGTTAGTATGATAATGATTGCGTGAAGTAAATGAGTTTTAGTAATATTGATGTGATTAACAACTGGAAGTATTTGAATTTTATAAATTCTGAAAATGCTTCAGTGATGGTTGTAGCAATGAGAAGGTTATATGCATCCAGACTTACCAAGTGTTTGGTTGATTGAAGCTCAGGTTTCAGGTAGATTATTTAGAGCATGGCAGTGAGAGTAAGACCATGACAAATGCCGGAATCTACCATGTGAAAGAGCCAAACCTTATGAGAAGAGTCTCATGGCTGTAAAGATAGTTGGTATGCATAATGAGTTGTCAAATTTGAATTTGTGAATTTCGGATTTGAGAAATTGCTGACAACTACTAATCACTATTGGCTTGCATAAGATTGTGTCAGGAGGACGCATTGT
Organism: Pseudotsuga menziesii; assembly: GCA_001517045.1. Lineage (NCBI taxonomy): Eukaryota > Viridiplantae > Streptophyta > Pinopsida > Pinales > Pinaceae > Pseudotsuga > Pseudotsuga menziesii. Next base: position 7,472 of record LPNX010899607.1, on the reverse strand, counting down.
AAGTGGGTATTTGTAATATGATAGAAGCATAAAATTGTAAGGGGCATAGTTGTGCTGCTTACAAGAGACCCACAATTGAGGATCACCTCGTTTCCAAGCAAACTAATTTCTATAGTAGACAGAATTGCAAATTCCTATTGAATTTGATTACTAATGTCATTGCTTGGTTATGGAACAATCAATTTGGATTGTATTATCAAATGATGATTGACTGTTTGGCTATTTGATGAATGTGCCAGGGGTACACACTGCAGGAAGATAATGGGTGATGGCCTGCAAGAGCCAAACTTCATGGGAAGGTTTTCCCTTATCTTGGAAAAGGGTTTCGGGTGAAACTCCATTAGACATTTTGGAAATGTCTCATCTGGACTACATGTTTGGTAGCAACATGAGTGAGATGGTATAAATTATGTCGGTAAGACATGTGTGGATATGAAATATAAAAAGGAGTTGATATGGCTAACCGAGGGACTGTCAACTCAGAGAAGGGATCCCCATTCCTTCTTAACGAAAGAATACTGCGTCGGCAAATGGATAAGTGTTATGTGACCCTAGCTAAGAATATGCATGTCTAATTGTTAAATTCAATATGCAGGGCATGTTTTGATTTTCTTTCCATTATGACAGATTGCTTGAGTATGCATAGGGCCTACATGACTCACATCGGAAAGGGGTGCACACTTTCCCGATGTCGGATCATGAAAGGGTTTTCAATATTGATTACACCCTAGGGAGTGGACGCACTCCTGGTGTCTCAATACTTGATAGTGAATGATATGAAATATGATTACGGTTTTAGAGCAATAACGCTGATGAATTTGCTTATATTGCTTGTGTTGACAGGATAAATAGATGTAGTTGGGTGTTGCACCCTAAAGAGAAAAGGCAAACGGTTGTTGTGAGGGGTTGCAGAGTAAGGGTTATTGTTGATATAAGTGTATGTTGGTATAAGTGTATTTGTTATTGTTGATATAAGTGTATGTTGATATAAGTGTACTGTTAGTATAAGTGTATGTGTTATTGTTGATATAGGTGTATGTTGGGCTGTTATATGCCTGGGGATCCATAGTAGATCCTAGACTTGGAAATGGTCTTGGTAAAGTTCCAAGCCCATTCGACATGAGGATGTACTGGCTGGACATTAATTATTTGATGTTGTGGAGCAGCCGGCGTGCTGACCTAACATCCAAGTCAATAGGCTATCCCAAGGCTTGCAAAGCGAAGCAGGATCCTGTGGACCAACCAGGAAATGCACAATACAGATAAGTATTGGATTATTTTGCTTATGAATGTACATGTGTATATGATTGTGTTATGATGTTTTAAGCTCTTGTTCTAGAGATAAAACCGATGAGAATAAACTAAACATGTGAATTTATTCAATGTTTGGATATAGGTATCGCTGGAAGCGAGGACTATGAGAGCATCCTAGGGGTGCATGTGGACATGTGACTGTCCTGAAGAGCTCAGATTGAGCGGTAATGAAAAAGGTGCTAGTAAGACTATGGGGGTCCTAGCAGCCGAGACAAACCATGTGGAGAGACTCCATGGTTTAGAGGTCTGGAATAGACCGAAGACACTAAGTGTCATGACCAAGAGGGATTGGTCCAACATTCACGGTGAAGTGAAAGAGGCTGAGAGCATGAAAAGCCACAGCGGTGGTGTGGGTTCCAGGATGGAACAAAACAAAGAGGGGAAAAACTCTTGTTGCTCTCTCTTGCCCTTTTTATTATATATATATATATATATATATGCGTTGTGAAAACAACAGATTGTTGAATGCATGTATGACTGAAAATGGAATGTGTGCATTTGCTGAAAGTAAATTATGAATGCTGGAATAGTTAATTCCATGCCCAAGAATGGACATGAACGAACTTGTGTGCCTATTGGGAAGGCATGAAAAATATGAAAGCCTCCTTGATGAGACTTGGACTGTCATGCCAATTGGGTAATTAACTGACTGATTTTGACGTCTATATTATGCTTGTTCTGACAGAATTTCAATGGTGCATTTCACAGGTGAGGAAAAGTGAAACCCGGTGGTGCACATTGATCATGGCAACAGATCAAAAGTTGTTGGACTTGGCTGGAAGTCTCCTTCAAATGTTTGCCAAGACCCAAGAAAATCTTGGGGAGATGCTCAAGATACAGAAAAGGCAGAATGAAATGAACCACCAGATTTTGCAAGACTCTATTGGTTTGCAAAGGGAGGTGAAAAGCCTTCTAGGAGCAATCGACAAAGGAAAGGAAGGTGGATCAGTGATGGGACAATCGTCCAAGCGACTCGTTAAGAAACAGTCCAGGCATGAAGAATCAAAGGAAATTGAGCAGATAAAGATGAAGCAGCCAGTGAAATGCTGGGAATGTGGAGGACATCATTTATGCCGGGACTGCCCAATGAGGGAACATGATGAGGGCAACAATCGCAAAGTTCTTAGGCTTCAGGATAAGCTGAGAGCTGAGAACCAGCAGGAGAAGTTCATGGAAGCCGGGGGGCTTGGTCTTGAACGTTCAAAGTAAATAATTGAACAAGGGACAGATCTGCAAAATTTTGAAATTTTGATGTGCAATTGTATATGTATTGTATATGTATTATTATGTAATGGAACACCGAGGACGATGTTATTCTAAGGGGGAGGGGAATGTAACACCCCAGTTTTGACCACGTTTGCATGATGTATATAATGTAATTAATCATGGTGAGGAGCTAAAGGCAAAAGCTCCACCATCGATTCGATTGTGTATGTTTTGGCAATAGGGGTAGTTGCCGACGGTATATCGTGCTATTTGACACATTACAGTTTGACATC
>LPNX010899604.1:0-11695 GCA_001517045.1 Pseudotsuga menziesii | reverse complement strand
GACGGTTATTGGAATAGCCGTCGCTTAAGCGACGCTTGTGGCCACACTTTAAAAAAAATTGGAATAGCCGTCGCTTAAGCGACGCTTGTGGCCACACTTTAAAAAAAAAATTATCTTTGTGATTTTTGGTAGGTTTAAAAGAAAAAATCCACACGCCGTCGGAAGTAACCATCGGATTTTGGATCGAAATGTAGTAGTGATCCATATACTTTTATATTTTTTACTTAGAGTTCTATTTCTTTTTCAAGTCCCTGAACTAGTGCTTCATATTTGGCTATGTTATTTGTGCATTCAAATTCTAACCTACAAGAAAGAAAATGTTTATTTTTTCCTAGATCAATCAGGAAACAACCAGCCCCTGATCCTTCCAATGTTTTAGAACCATCAAAATAAAGAGTCAAAAAACTATCTAACTCTATTGAATTTGAATTATAGACTACATCTGAAACTAGATCTACTATATTATAGTCAATCTCATCAGCCCATGAAAATCGAAGGAGATCGGGTTGGGTATTAGGTATACTATTGGCTTCTTCAGCTTGGTAATTTCCTGGTTCCAATTCAATGAAATAATTTCCCAATACTGAGTTTACTGGTTCATTTTTTCCCTCTAACTGAGTAACATTGTATTTCATTTGAGGCTCTCTTAATACTTTTATCTGATTTGGACTTCCCTTATGAGGCAACCATAGATGTGACCAATCTAATGCAAAATATCCTTCTAATCTTGTTGACCAGTCTCGACTCAGAACCAGTCCATAAGCATCTAGTATGTCTGCTACTACAATGTCGATGTACTGACATACCCTCTCATCTGTGGATAAGCGAATCAGGACATCCTCCATTTCTCCTATTACTTTTACAGTTGTTCTGTCTAATTGAAGAACTTACCAAGTAGATGGTTTAGGTTGACCATTTATTTTCTTCCAGACTGTTAGTGGCATAACATTGACTGACACTCCTGAGTCCACTAAATAGTTATGCACATTATATTTGAAAATTTCAAAAGTTAGGAGGAATTCTAGATTTTTATACTTAGACTTCCCTCCTAAAATTGCCTCGCCAATTTATTCTTCAGGTTGGTTGTTACTAGGAGGCTCCTCTTCTGATATCTCAAGTGTTTTTAAAAGCTTCTCTTTTTGCTGAGGTACATTACACATTTCATACAATGAGATATTTTATTTAGCTTTTTTAATGTCTTCCACAATATCATATCCCATCTCAGGTTCTTTTAGATTCTTCTTGACATTATCAATCTTAACTTCAACAGGCTTAAGAGGTGTGTTAATTTTCTTCGGATCTTGACTTGAAATGGAAAATTTAGGTAGTTTAACAGTTGCAGTGTTTTTCTGTATCTTCTTCATGTTTTCTTGAAGTTTCTTAATATTAGGAAGTATTGATTTATCTTCTTTTAGTAGACTCTAACTTCTTGTTGTTACATTGGTTTCTGGTGTTTCCCCTTGTATCATAAAATCTTCTTCTTTTGGATTAAACATAGGGACACAGTCCCATAAAACTAAAGTATCTTCCTCTTGTTTTTCTGTAGGTTCATTATCCTTTTCTTCCTCCTTACTAGTTTCTGTCAGTTTGGAGTCCAATAATTGATCCATTACTAACGTCATAGAATTAATCCATTGTGGGCAATTCTTCTCAGAATGAGGCTGCTAATGAAAAGTAAAAAAATTATCCATGCCTACATTGCTTAAATTCATTGTTGCAGGACTATGTGGAGGAGGTTTAGGTTGACTGTTGTATTCCATTTTTTTATAATAAGGCTTATATGGTTTGTGAGCCTCCTTTTCCTTTTCTAAATCTATCACTCTATTGGATAACTTCTGCATCATTTTCACCATCCCTTCGAAATCTTGTGATCGCTCATCCTTAGGTTTAGTCAGTAATAAAGGTTTCTTGTTTCCAAAAGTCTTTTCTTCTGATTGCACAGGGTAATTTTCTATGCTCTCCATCTCAGCCTCTACCTTCTCAGCTTCTTCATAGGTTTCTGCTAATGTAGGTCTAACTGATCTCTTGGAAAACATGGCAAGATCAGGACCAAGAGCTGAGGTATAATATTCAATTAGAGCATTTTCAGATGGCTTATCAGCTGCAATGAAATTGTTTAGGTAAGCAACAAATATTTGAGTGAAATTATGCACTCTTTCTTTCCTTTCTTTCTTTAGAGCACATAACCCTTTCATTAAAGATGCATGAGTTTTCTAGTGTGCATATTTACTTCTAAACATTCTCTCAAAGGTGTTCCAATCAGTGATTGAATTTGAAGGAAGGGAAAAATACCATGAGGCTACTTTTCCCTTCAGGGTGTGGGGAAACAATCTACAGACCACATCTTCATGCTCTCTATCTCATAATCCTTCTACAGCCAAGTAAAAACTCTGCAAATGATCATCTACCAGAATTCCTTCACTTGGTTCAAACTTAGGCAACATCTTGTCAAAATCTTAAGGCAAATCATGCAAGGGAGGTGTCAAATTTAAAGGCGACCTAGCCCTCCAAGTAGGTTGTGGAGGTTGTTGGTTTACATTTACATTATCCATGATTCTGAGTGGAGTATGAGGTTGTGACTGAACAGGGGTATGAATATGGATCCAATTGATTTAACGGTTGGTCAACTTCTTGTAAGGCTGCTTCAACCAGTTCTTCAAGATCTTCTACCAACACTGAGTCTTCTAATTGAGGGAGATATTTCTTCTAGTACTCTTGTCTAGGTAGGACATATATAATAGGTAATCCTCCAATATTTTTTGCATATTCCTTGGTAATTCTTATTAAATCATCAACCACTTCGTTATCGACAGGATATAGGTAACCTTTTTCTTTATCTTTAGCAGTGGGTTTGTTAAGAAAACTAATTTCAAAACTATCACTGGTGGAGTGATTTTAAGGAAGCGGGCTTCCTTGTCCAGCCATGCACTAGTGGCCCTCCTTCTAGTGCCAAAAACTGTTGAGGCCTGGAAAATCGCAGGTAACAATAGTGAGGGATTCTCCCCAATAAACGTTCCCAATTAGCCCGTGAATGTTTGGTATGGGGAATCCGTCCGGTTTACGGTCCGGCTACTGTAGGTTAAGTAACAATCAAAGTGTTTTACCGGTTATAGCCCGGTGCACTATGTATATTTTTAGTTTTTTGAGGTTTAAGGTATGATGTGCAAGTTCCTAACTAAAATACAGACGATAGAGATAAGGAGGAGGGTCACAATGTGATACGCAAGTTCTTACCTCTCGTCTTCCCTCTCTCGCATCTAAATCACAAATAGCAAGAAACTAACTAATACTTACTAACCTATCGCTAAAGAGAAAAACTATCATTAATGGTGAGTAATGTACTGTAGTGTAGGCATAAAGAAAATCACAGGTAGCTGTTAATGTTTCAGAACACATGAACATCAATAGAAATATAAACAACAAGATAGCTTATTGTTAATTAGAACCTTGATTACTCAATGTGGAAATTTCATAGAATAAACTAGAGTACATTCATAACATGAAAATAAATTCAATAAGTTAGAATGATCTCACAGTTAATAGAAACAAGCTGAAAAAAAATTAGTTCATATTCAACTGGTCTATAGCAAACATTTGAAAAAATCCACAGCGCTTTCTCCAGCAGAAACATGTGAATCTTTATTGTAAAAGGAAATAGTTCTTCTTACAATACTCTCTCAAGATAGTCGAGAAAAAAGGTCCCTTTACATCTAAAACTCTCCTATATTTGTACAAAAAAAACAAAACTCTTGGGCTACCCCTCAATGTCTTTTGAGCTTCCCCAACCTTTCATTTTCCAAAATTTTGTCTTGTATCTTGTGCACATAATTAATACAATATATTACATTTCAAATCAAAATTTTAAAACACTTTATGAGAAAGGGCTAGCTTGCTCACTAATGTACTTCTTCCATGCATGAGCATCTGTTGCTATGCCTTCAAATCTGGAAGGCTCAAGAAATCGAATATTAATCTCATATTTAGCAGCCTGGGTTTTTACCCCATCTATCCTGGCAGGACTCAGGTGTAGCTGGTCTCCTAGTAGATGTATGCTTACTGCTGCATGTGCCACTGCATTCTTCAAGATCCATTCATCTAGGTCATTGACCTACTGGATTTATTGCTCATCTTCTTGATACCTATTCTATAGATGTTCTAGAAACAATTCATGCTCTAGTATCACATCCAATATCTTTTCCGTGGAATTTTCGCATCGATTGTATGTAGCAAGCACTCTCCTGCAATATTCAACACATGCTCCCTTTGTCTTCTTCATGTTTTTCTTGAACTCTTATACTACATTAATCACAAATTCCAGTAAATCATACTCATGTTTTAAAATCTGCTGATCCTTTACTGCTAACTCCACAAGAGATTCCTTATTTGTTTCTTCCCAGACCATTCTTCCTGTTAGAATCTCCATAATATCCTGAGATCAATCCAAAAAGTATGAAGTAGTGTCTATAATCTCCTCAAGTCTGATATCCATCTGCAAAAATTTTCACCTTTTGTTTTCTATGTGTATCTGTAGTTCGTGGATCCTTTTTCTTTGAATCAGAACATGTTCTTTTGAAGGATGAATGTCGATTTTCTACTCCACAACATCCTTAAGTGATGCGGTCAATGAAGTGTTTTTCTCTTCCAAGTATGCCACCTGCATCTATACTGCTTATCTTTTTCCTCTGTGGTGGCATTCTCCATTTATAACTTAGTTTCCTTGCTTTGCAACCTTTTCTTCTGTGCACTTAAATTTTCATATGATACCTGAAGATCATCCCTTTCATTTTTTAACATTTGATTCTCTAGCTATAGCTTTTGTAATTCAGCTAAGCTATCCTGAGCATTTTTTGTTGTTTTCTCTGCAAAAATTTCTAAAGCATTCTTATCCGCTTGCAGAGTATGGAATTCCACTCTTGACGTCTTAACTTCACTCATCATATCTTCATACTTCCTCTTCAGCTTTTGACTCTCATCTCTTTCTTTCTTTAAGGTTTCTTTCAATTGAGCTGCATTCTTTCATGACTGCTCTAGATCAGTCATTAGTCTGTCCATGTTGTCCTCAGTCACTAAGGTTAATGCTACCCCCACCCTTGCTACCAATCGTGGATCTTTATGTGTACCATGCACCAATGTTTTATCTGTTACCATTTTTCCCGACTGTCCTCCAGTCTCGGCCTTCTTCTCAGTTCTTGTTACAATTCTTTTATTTTCTTTATCGTAAAAAATGGTATTTAAATTAGGCACCTCCTCCCCTTCGGTGGGCATGAAAGGGATCAAATTTATCTCAAAAAATGAAGCTTGTCCTAATATGCTGCGAGAAGATGTAGCAGGTTCCGGGGGATCAGGATCAGATTTTCCTTGCTCTTGATCCATTTGATTTTGTACTCCTTATGTATCCACTTGCTCCGTAGTCTGCTAATCCTTTTGAGATCCTGTTAGTATCAAACCTTCACTTTCTTCTTACTTTTTCTTGATTTTAGCTTCTTCTTTTCTCTTTCTTCTTCCTCTTCCTTCCTAACTGCTTCCTCTACAACTCGCTTCTTTTCTTCTTCTTCATTCTTCAACCAGCTTTCTGCTTCATGTGCTAGCCTTCTATCATCTTCTTCTCTCTTCTTTGCCTCTTCCTCTTCCAATTTCTTAGCCTTTTCCAAATTTTTTCCCTTTCCACCCATAGTAGTTATTTTCTGTTTGAATCTCTTCTTAAGGGAGGTTATGCTCTTCACATTTTTGAATGTCTCCTTGTCCTTGTCCCAAAAATCAGTATATTCAAAATTGATTCCTGCTTCTTTGCAGTAATCTGCTACCTTGTTGTGGGAGTCATTCCTGTGAAAATTCATTTCACCAAAATGAAAATACTCCAGCTCCTTAACAAATTCTTCTGCCTGCTTTACTCTTGAAAACTTGTAGCTTCCAAGAAGGAAAGGTACTGCAGGATATGTTTCCTTTTTATACTCAAACAGAAAATTGCCTACACCATCAATATACAACTGCCTAACCGCCTCCTTGATAGTCTGTGGCATACTTTGATAGTCTGCCTAACCGCCTCCTAACCACCATACATCCTTATATAGAACCCTTCCTCCATCAAATAGTAATCTCCAAACTCCTGTATGACTTTGAATGCCTCTTCAGACATGCAATTACATTCATTCAAGAAAATAAGGGTATATAAGGGCATGATGAAGTGCTCACAGATTTCCCTGTAATAACTATAGTATTTATGTGCCCATAACAATTTGTAAGCTGCATACACTTGGGTTCTATCCTTCTCCCAGTTACATATCAAGGAATGAAAAGACTGAGTGCACAGTATGGAGTCAATCAGGATAGAGCTCATATAAAACTCTGATCTCTTTTGTGATACCCCTCCTAAGGCTGCTGATATACATGCAGAGAGGTTGTTTGACACAATATTTTTCCAGTTAAAGATGGTTCCTTGGGTAGCTACAAAGTAAATAACTGGTATCCATCCTATCTTGAAGCTCTTCCCATGTGCTCTGCGAAAAATCATATTGAGGTGTCATACTCTTTGGAAGGTCTAGTTCAGAAGTTCTTTCTGGGTATCATCATTCTTTTTACTATCTACACCAGATCCATAGCTATCTCCTTTAACCAGCTTTCTGTTAAATAAAAATGGGGTGAGGGTAGATGATAAGCCATAGAGACATATGCAGGGCTATATGTAGCGTATCCTTGCTTAGCAGTGTTCTCTAGAATCATTGTGGTTACATCTGCCCTAGGCAGAATCCAGCCTATTACTTCATAACAAGGAAATAACTTGGGCCTTGTAGCTACTTTCATTAGGGCTGATTTCTCAATGTTGGCATAGATAGTTAGCTCCTCAAAACCGGCATCAGGTACATTTTGGTTGGCGATCATTCTATAGATTTCTCCCCACTTGTATTCTGGTTCGACTCTAGTGGAGGCTTTGGTATCTTCGTAAATATACTCTACTTTGGTGATGATCTCTACTTTAGGTTCTCCTTCAACCATAGGAGCTTTCTATTTTTGACTCTTTGACATGTTTTCGTTATAACAATCAACCTGTCACATTCAAAACATGTTCTTAGACCAACTGAGCTATTAGCAAGTTTTTTAAACAATAAACATGAAAATATATCAATTTGGTTACCTCCTCAACATGCATGCTGAAAAAAAAAAATTTAAACACAGTATTCTATGAATGAAATAATTAACAAGAAAAATTCCTGCAGGCTGCTTCCTAAAATGCCTAAGCCTCACTGTCTGCAAAACCTCACTTCATCAAAAAATCCTCCAACTTAACTCAGGATGCATCAAACTGATCCTATCGCTCGTTTTCAATAGTAAACTCAAAATACTAAACCTTGCGCATAGCTCGCCCTTGATAAAAAAACCGTAAACCGACTAAAAGAGAAAAAACCTTCGCAGTCCTATGAGATAAGGTAAACACATTAAAAATGGTTTAAAACCCCTGGCCGACCATGGAAAAACCAAGAAATGGGTGTTGCAGACATCAAAACGCTTGTCTACAATCATGCCCTAACCCCCCATGTGAGATAAAATGCATCCATAATGGTTCAAAACACACAGAATTCAGATTCTCACTAAAGAAACTGTAAGCATCCTAAAACTCTGCACCCTCCCAGTAAAATCAACGATGAAAAAATCGTAAGGGGTAAGAAAATATTTTATGCGGGAAAAACCTAACCAATGGAAAAAACCTAACGGTTCCCAAATCAACCAATAAAAACAAAATAACAAAGGCGTGGTTCACCTACCTGGAAAATAACAGTGCATTCGATGGGATGGACAAACTTCCACAGGAGCAAAGCAAACGAACCGGGTTCTGAAAACTGGGCACGCACGAATGGTTCAAACGACATGGACCAATGCAAAAAACAAGTTGAAATACAGATAAATAATATAAAAGCATGCCCCTCCTATATATAACACTCGGCAGTCATAACTTATCGGTGGTCAAAACCCTAATCAGAAGCCAAAACATAAATAAATCAGAAGGATACAACGGAGGACTACCGCAACAGTGGGTGCAAACCAAACAACAGGTCTGGGATATTTTAACTTTATCATACATCGACACCGCTAAACACTAAGTTTGGAGAATCAATATTGAGATTCCTCCACAACGTCAACAGCGTACAGCTGTATCATCATGAATTTGCTTATTCTAACAGATGTCGAAAATCAGAGATCTTAAACTCTAGAGCGTTGGGTAATAAAACAAAATACTTTTGGAACGTCTCAGCAATAGGTTACCGCAATGTCAAAAACATAAAAAACTAGGACTCTGGCTCACTGTTGCCAAACCTCCCAATAGTGATAAAAATGTAATCAAATATCAAAACCACTAAATGTTAATCTTGAAAAAATGAAAACGAGGAGAAAAGAAAAAAGGTTCGACATATCGGCAGGCTAGACAGTTCAGCTTCTGCAACGTTAGAAAGACAGTCTACTATGCTTTCGATATCAAAAGGATAGTTGACTAGTCTTCCGATATAGAAAATGAAATAGACCAAGTTTTCAAAGGAAAATACTGAACTTCAAGGAAGCTTCGGTGAAAACAAATACTCCTAGGCCAGATTTAATAAAAGCAAATAAAAGGAGGGCCCTAAAATTGAAAATTTTGGGGAAAAAATTGCAGCTGCAACAAAGCCATATTTGCACTGCTCCAGAAAAATGTCTGCCAAGGAGAGAATGAAGCTCCAGAAGATGAAATTGGTCTTGATGGATTCACTTTGTTGGACTCTACCCATTGGGTATCTCACTTTCCAAGTTTGAAGGAAAAATCAAATCACCTTGGTGACCTAGGGTTTGAAGAAAACAAGTTAAGTGTTAGACAAAGAGTTTGAGAGACCATTTGGAAATGTCCACAAGGCAGTGTTACTTTGATGATAAAATTCATCAGATTATATGGTCCTGTGGATATTTGAAATGGCTATTTAGCCATGCTCTTTTTTTTTCTTATGGTGATTAGATAAGGAAAATATCAACTTGCCAAAATAAAAGAAAATTCTTATTTTTCATACTAAAGACAAAGAAAAAATGGCTAAGTGTTGTAAAGGGCCTAAGTGATGCCCGCATTAAGGTTGATGCCTGCATTAAGGTTGATTCCCACACTAAGGATGATGCCCTCATGGCATGGCATGGCATTGCATATATGATGATTTGGCATGAATATGAAATCATGGTTGCATTATGACATCATTCTGGAGAAATACGACAAATTAGTGAAAATTAGGAAATTGGCTAAGTATGAGAAAATTGGTCCAAGTAGCCTTAAGAGGATTCCCACCACAAATCGTTTGTTGAATAAAATTCTCACAGCATAGGGGGATATTGTAGGATTTTGTTTTGTCTACTCAACTATGGTCTCAGTTTTTCCAAAGAGACCCTAAAGAAAAATTTATGGACCTACCACAACTGTGGTTTAGAGAAATTAGACCAAGCCTAGGATGATAAAAATATTGTAAGAGTGTGGATCTCTAGATTTTTGTATGGTGCATCCAACCATATCATTATCCCGACCAAAAATTCTTTCAGGAAGAAGATATCAATCTGCCAAAAGTCCCTCGTAGCCATATTTTCACTGCTCCAGAAAAATGACCATAGAGGAGAGATAAAGAAGCTCCAGAATATGAAAGTGGTCTTGATGGATTCACCTTGTTTGCCTCTACCCATTGGATATATAAACCCTACATTTTTCTTTTTTTCCCTTGGAAAAATACAGCTCTGTAGCACATGAAAAACTTTAGCACAACACAAGGCAACCTGAATGCATCACAAAAATAATTTACAAATCAAGCCCTGAACAACCCCACAATAGCACTACTGAATCAATAGATGAATCATAAGAATGCAATGATTTTGATTAGTACAAAATATTAAACCTCAGAGCATACTCACCAACAATCTATCAACAACAAATTCAATGTACTGACTCATAAGCTTGGAATTCATCCCCCTAAGATCACATGGGAGAGCATCACATAGAATTTCTCTTTCAATCTCTATAAACCAACTATGAACCAAGATTACAAAGGATACCTTCATGGATATAGTATGTACTCTATATGATAAGTCATATAGGTTTCATCATCTTTATAGTGATTGATCGGGGTTTTGATAACTTCATCTTCTAACAACTGTACGAATCGGTAACATGTTTTATCTAGATAATTTGGTTTTTAATGTCAATATCTTGGAGTTGCTTAAGGAACTCCATTAAGGTTTTCTACATGATGTAATTGGCAGTTCCAATGATCACTTTTGATCATTTTTAACATTAATATAATTTATTTTCCACATTGTAGCAAGAATAACAAAAAGACCAAAAATTAAATATTTAAAGGAATAAGCTTGCATCAAGAAACAAATTCATATGCAATAAATAACAATAATAGTATGTTAGGAACCCATGTCAATCCTTCTCTTTACCATGTTAGTATATTGTTGTTGGACGCATATGCTTTGTAAGTCGTCCCATACGAATTGTTGATCCATAGTTTGTGTTATTGTTGTTGAGCGCATATGCTTTGTAAGCCGCATGTAGTATTTGTTGATCCATAGTTTATATTGGCCCATGGTTTTGACCCATAGTATTGGTGCATGGTTTTGATCCATAGTTTATATTGGCCCATGGTTTTGACCCATAGTATTGGCGCCTATTTTTAGTATATAAGTGTGTGTTGAGGCCAAGGAAGGCACCGTGAAGTTATTTTGTATTGAGCTTGCTCAAAGGAGATTGCCCCCTCGAAGTGGACTGCGATTAATATAAAAGTGATTTTGAGCTCTGCTGCTATATCATGTATTTTGATTAATTATTTGTTGCAGGGTCCTCACATCTGATATCAGAGCACTTTCTTGGGCTCGTTGGGTGAAATTTCTGCCCAAATTTTTTTTTCGCTTCTGTTGCAGGTTCGGATCTGGGAATAATCCCTATCCACTTAACTGTGGGAAGTACTTGGGCATACACCCTAAAACTCATTATGAGGAGTACCACAGGAACCCCGAAGTAGTTGGCCCATTGAAAGGACCTGCCAGCGAAAAGGGCAACGACCCCTACCTGATTGACTAGTTCCCACCCATGAGGTAAACCAAGTGCTGTCATTTGTGGCCAAGCGGTTATCAATTTTACCTGAGCCATGGAGTGAGGGGTACTGCCCCAATACGCAAGCCATCAGACAACATTAGTGGCCGAGTGAATCCCTTGAACCGATAGGAAGCCGCACATACCTAGGGTCCATATCTATTTTCAGTTACACAATCACAGATTTCCTTTGTCCAGAACTGTTGCCGGTCAGTTCCATGCTGTTGCAAATCCATTTGTTGCCGATCACTCCGCGCCGTTGCAGATTCCACTGTTTCTGATCACTTTCGCGCCGTTGCAAATCCCTTCCTGAAGAAAAAGAAGAGTATAAAATTCTGTTTTTCGGCCATATCTCCTTGGTTTCAACTTTGTTTTCCCTGAAACTTCATTGACACCTCTGCAATTTCATTTTTCATATTTCATTCGTGAAGACCCTATCCCAAATTCCACTTCCCAAGACCTGAAATCCCACATTTGTCTATTTTTAGGGTTTTCCATAACTCCTTTGATTTTCACCCAAACGCCTTCAAATTTTGCCACCGTATTCCTTTCCTCATTCTACTTCTTTGTCCCTCTCTACCAAATTTTCTCATTCTTTCACCCCGC
>LPNX010899499.1:263560-311042 GCA_001517045.1 Pseudotsuga menziesii | reverse complement strand
TGCACATGGTCTTAAAACCATTTGCAAGGCCCACCTATACCATGTATGTTGTTTGACGGGTGATTTTAAGCTCAGGTGAAATTCTATAAAGATTCATGGCCAGAAAGTGGCCAGAAATAGGATACAAGATCAATTGGATACTTGATCAAATATTATTTGTGATTTATAGATAATATTTTTATTAAAGCCATGTAGGGAGATGTTTTAATTTTTGTTCCTAACAAAATAAAAAATAATAAAAATATTATCTGTAAACCACAAATAATATTTGATCAAGTATCCAATTGATCTTGTATCCAATTTCTTCAGTAGTATTTATTTATTTCATAATCACTCTTTTAGGATATATTGAGCCCATAAGGTCCCTAGAGTTGTAACCTATGGATTTGATACCATGTTGTGACATCTCTAATTTTACTTTTAAACATATTTTTTTTTATATGTTGGATGTTATGGTTTGCGGAAATACAAAATTGTGTATATGTTTGATGCTTTCATTTTTAGAAATAAAAAAAAATAAAAATTTAAGAATAACTTTCCCACTAATTGCCTCCAAAGGCACTCTACAACCTAGTATGGGGGAGATCTTGTAACGTTCCTCTTGTAAATGTCGGCTATAAATAATATTGTCGATTATGATGGAGATGTTGGAATGTTCCTCTTGTAATGTTTCTCATGTAACGTTCCTCTTGTAAATGTCGCCTATAAATAATATTGCCGATTATGATGGAGATGTTGTAATGTTCCTCATGTAACGTTCATGTTGTTGCGCCGAGAGGCACTCTACAACCCACTATGAGGGAGAGCTTGTAACATTTGTCGATATTATGGTATAACGTTTGTTACTAACAAAATAATAAAAAATAAAATTTTTAATTATCCCCCAAAATAAATGTCGGCCACAAAAACAACCTAATATGGGGGAGATGTTGTAATGTTCCTACCTAACAAAACAATAAAAAATTAAAAGTTTAATTATCCACCAAAAAAAAACTATCGGACATAAAAACAACACAATATGGGGGGAGATGTAATGTTCCTACCTAACAAAATAATAATAATAAAAAAATGAATTATCCGCAAAAAAAATGTTAGCCTTGTACATGGCTTTAAAACCATGTGCAAGGCCTCCTAAACAACCGATGGTTTTATTGTACATGGTTTAGGAGGGCCTTGCAAATAGTTTTAAGACCATGTGCAACGCCTCATAAACAACCTATTGTACATGGTATAGGAGGACCTTGCAAATGGTTTTAAGACCATGTGCAAGAACTCCTAAACAACCCATGGTTTTAGGAGTGCCTTGCACATGGTTTTAAAACCATGTAGGGGGAGAAATATTTTAATTTTCGTTCCTAACAAAATAAAATATTATATGTAGGCCACAAATAATATTTGATCAAGTATCTAATTGATCTTGTATCGAATTTCTTCAGTAGTATTTATTTCTTTCAGAATCACTCTTTATTCATATAAGTAGGATATATTGAGCCCATAAGGTCCCTAGAGGTGTAACCTATGGATTTGATACCATGTTGTAACATCTCTAATTTTACTTTTAAACATACTTTTTTTTTTTGTATATGTTGGATGTTATGGTTTGCGGAAGTACAAATAGTGTATATGTTCGATGCTTTCGTTTTTAGAAATAAAAAAAGAATTAAATTTAGGAATAACTTTCCCACTAATTGCGTCGAGAGGCGCTCTACAGCCGAGTATGGGGGAGATCTTGTAATGTTCCTCATGTAACGTTCCTCTTGTAAATATCGGCTATAAATAATATTGTCGATTATGATGGAGATGTTGTAGCATTCCTCTTGTAATGTTTCTCATGTAACGTTCATCTTGTAAATGTCGGTTATAATTAATATTACCGATTATGATAGAGATGTTGTAATGTTCCTCTTGTAACGTTCCTCATGTAACGTTCCTCTTGTAAATTTCAGCTATAAATAATTGCGCCGAGAGGCGCTCTAAACCTAGTATGAGGGAGATCTTGTAACGTTTGTCGATATTATGTTGTAACGTTTGTTACTAATGAAAAAAATAATAAAAGATAAATTTTTTAATTATCTGCCAAAATAAATGTCAGCCACAAAAACAGCCTAATATGGGGGAGATGTTGTAATGTTCCTACCTAACAAAAAAATAAAAAAATAAAAGTTTAATTATCCGCCCAGAATAAATGTCGGACAGAAAAACAACACAATATGGGGGAGATGTTGTAATGTTCCTACCTAACAAAATAATAAAAAATAAAAAATTGAATTATCCACAAAAAAATGTTCGCCTTGCACATGGTCTTAAAACCATGCGCAAGGCCTCCTAAACAACCCATGGTTTTATTGTACATGGTTTAGGAGGGCCTTGCAAATGGCTTTAAGACCACGTGTAAGGCCTCCTAAACAACTCATTGTTTTATTGTACATGGTATATGAGGGCCTTGCAAATGGTTTTAAGACCATGTGCAAGACCTCCTAAACAACCCATGGTTTTAGGAGGGCCTTGCACATGATTTTAAAACCATGTATGGGGGGGAGATGTTTTAATTTTTGTTCCTATCAAAATAAAAAATAATAAAAAATATTTTCTGTAAGCCACAAATGATATTAAATTTTAATAATAAAAATATTATATGTCAACCTTAAATAAAAAGATGTGTCTTTTGGTTTGAATCAAATTAATGGCTATATATAGGACACACCAAAGCTGATAGCTCATTGAGTGCAATATTTAAGAAGAGGTTTGGACCTCGAAAGATTTGATCCGTCTTGGTGTTTGGTAGAGCCTATGATTTGGATATATGTGGATAATTATACTCATTGCACCGAGAGAACTGAGGTGCTCTCCAACCTAGTATGGGGGAGATCTTGTCACGTTATGCTAGCCGACATAAATAAAATTTATTAAAAAGAAAGAAAAAATATAAATTACATATAAACTTAAATAACCTAGTATGGGGGAGATCTTGTCACATTATGCTAGCCGACATCAATAAAATGTATTAAAAAAAAAATATATATAAATTACATATAAACTTCAATAAAATATAAAAAAATAAACTAGCATCAAGAAACTAGATCTCTCTTGATATTTGATAAATCCAAGTTTAAATTAAATTTATACTAATTTAATACATTTTATTGGATGATAGAAAAAAGATACATACATGAATAAATTATGACAAAAGACAACTACTTCAAAGTGAAAGAGGTAAGGATGGAATTATATAGTGCATGTGGGTTAAGATTACAACCCATCATTTGGTTTACAGTGCTTCTTATCTCTTCTCCTACAACTGCTTCAAATACAACTACTTCAAAGTGAAAGAGGTAAGGATGGAATTATATAGTGCATGTGGGTTAAGATTACGACACATCATTTGGCCCGGGCACGGCTCTGATTATGAGATGGAAAATCCTAAGCAAAGAATGGGAGGGTAAGTATGGGAAAGACATAAAAGACACGAGAAGTAAAGAAGAGGCCATATGAAGGGTCCAATTAGAGAAGCACAAAAAAGAAAAGATGGTCCTTTCGAAAGTGTTGGCTCGATTTCACGTTAGAGTTCATACAGGTGTCCAACAAAGGGATTTCTATAGTTTAAGTCATTAGCATATTCGGTCCCTTCGTAAGGTATCATGTTTAAGCATTAGCATATCGAGTCCCTTACGAAGAGAAGTTATCATGTGAAGTATAATGTTAGGATTAAAGGAACTTTAGGGCTCGACCAATGTAACTTTTAAGACTAGCCACATTACATGTTAACTCAAGATTTCCCAGGACTCCTTCATAGTGTTGCAACATTCATAACCGCATCAATGAATAACATTCCCATATAATATGGAACATCATCACCATAAATGCATGGGATAATCAAACATTTTAAGAAGGATTTTATTTCATTAGTGCAAAAGATAATCTAGTACATAGCTAATAATTAGAATGGATTCTACTCATGGGATAATATGCTATCATCATCCATCTCAGTCTTATTCCTTTACATTATATCTATCACCAAGTGATGGGAAAGTACATGCAAAACTTAGCCATCACTCTTGTATTTTTGCTTTATTTGTCTCAATCAAGTTCCAATCTTCTTATTATTCTTCTACATAGATGTGACACACTCATCACACCAACTCTTCCTTGGTGGTTTGGGGCTCTGTTTGTTGACCTACCTTGCACCCAATGGTCTAGATGATATGTGGTGTCACTTCCTCAAGCTTAATTATTTTACCTTACACCAAATTGTGTTTTTTTTTGTCATGACCACAACTCAAAACTATTAAACTTCAATACGAGGGACCTATAAATCTCTAACCACACTTGATGACTAGTCCTTGAGTCAACTTCCATCATCATTGCTCGATCCTATTTCCTCTTCTTCCTTGGGTTTAGTTGACGATCCTTCTAAAATGAGGGGCCCAATTCGAGGACCACCTCAAAAAATTAAACTAATTTTTTTGTGAGTTTCTCAAGATACTTAAACCATTTACTAACAAGGATGTTTAGTCTTGTCAAATATATTGTCCTAGTTTGGATCTATGGCTTTTGATGGAGTATCCTAGACTATATCCCACTCTAACTGCCTTTGTTGTTGTATTTGCTGCAATTTGGTCTAATAAGTCTAGGCAATCGCTGAAATCTAGTGCAATTATGGCTACGCCAATTTACTCACATGGTAGACTTGGTCGAGTTCACCCCATCCATCATTTTGAAAGAGTGGGTATTTATGAATTTTAAGCTTATGCTCCATGGGCCATAATACAAATTCATAAATAAGAAACGCATGTGAAAATTCGTGAATGTAAAACACAACGGAAATAAAATTATATCCACACATACATCATGCATAAATAAGCCAACATATTTATCACAAGAACAAAGATAATACTTATCTTTTAGCAAAGAAGGTCCAAGTAACTGATTGTGTAAGAATGATTTTCCACCAAACAATATGCATTAGCTACATATACCATCCACAAGCTAGGATATGAGACTGCTAGGGCGAAAGAAACACCTACATACTTCTATACCTCTACACACAACTCATTTTCTCTCATGCTTAGCTAAACTACTCACATATGAGAATTTACAGTGATCTCACTCATTCATCTCATCCATGGCACTCTTCTACTTCCTCACACAACACAAAAAAGGAATTTCCCTTCACTTCTCTATAGTTTCTTCATGAAATCCGACCCTTAAATTGCTTACTAGTGTATGCAAAAAGAGTTCCAACCTATTGTATGTTATTGGAAAAACCTATTATAACATTAATTCATGGATTCTTTAGAACTCAGGAGTAACAAAACTCAATCGATAAATATTCCTATATTTACCAACCTCTATAATCACCTACAACCATTCTCTTCCCTCTAATGTCTGCAATTTCCTTTCAAAATTCAAAATTTTTATTATTTTCACAATCTACTGTGGTAATGGCCATGGAGAAAAGAACATGAGAAAACTCTACGTAGCATAAAACTCTTCATGAGAAAATGGGTGATAGACTGAAAAAGAGATGAGAGGACGGTGAATAGAAAGCTAACATAACATATGACCATAGAGGAAATGATTCTCACAACTATAATAACAGTACATTCATTCATGCTTCCATAACTACACAAGGAGACATTTCCCACAAACCTCATACATGCATTCAATGATTGGATCTAATATACCAAAATAAAGAAATTGTCTCATTTAACGCACATGGCAACAAATGGATGACTTATAAGGTTGACACTTGGCAATAAATGTGAAATTATGAACCACAGGAGATCAGCATGCTACATAATACCTTATGGTGAAAGAATTAGGAAGAATGATGAATTGCAGTGTTAAAATTGGTAAAAATGCATTGCAAAATTAAACATGGAATAGAAATCAAATTGGTAGCAGTAATTGGTAACAACATTCATTAATATGTATATGAACAATACATATTACAAAGGAGGAAATTCTAATTACATTGAAGTGATTCGAATCCCTGAATGTAGACATGACTAGAAGATGAAAATCAACACTGTAGAAATCTTGAGTGCACTCCAAACTGTTAAAGTATTGTAACTTCAAAAGATATTCTAGATGTACTCATTGTATTCATCCTTCAAGACATGATATTAGTCATGTAAGAGTCATTAAAAGAATCAATGTAAACCTACAGATGTAAGTCGGGTCAATAGGACCCAATTGTCATTATAATAGATATTATTTTTTGTGTCTTACTAGACAATTCGGCCATGTCAGTTAGACAGGTTATCCCTTCTAGGTTCTAGGTCAAGTCAAGAGTGAAATATAAATAGGGAGGTTCCTCCCTTCATTTGTACACACTTCACTCAAGCAAATTTGAAAGAGAGAGAAGAATAAGTGTGCCAGGAAGAAGAGAGAAGTAGTTGTCTTAGGTTTTACACTGCTCTGGTTGAGTTCTATACCGAGGAAGGTTTGCAGGGTTTTCTCCCTTGTGGTTTTCGTGAGGAAAATATTTGTGTTCTTTCTTTTACTGTGCCTGTTGTTCTTTCAGTGATAATATTATTGTAAATTGTTTTAGAATATCATCTAAGCAATTAAGAAAACTTAACATATAAAATTGAATCAATTAATAATCAATTAACTGAATCATGGTAGGTGTGCATGGGCACTTTTTGTTCGGGTAAACAGGGTACTCCCAAAATACCGAACACCTAGAGCAACCACTTCACACAAAAAGATCACAGATCAATACACCGATGTTTGTCACGTAGTTAAAACCCTCGAGAGGGAAACAGTACACGGCCCCAACCAAATAGCTACTTGGAGAAATTTATTATGAAAAAGAAAGAAAGTTACATGAGCTTCTCATAATCGATCAAATAGCCAAGGACCCTCCATGCTCTTTAAATAGAGATCATGGACCAATCGGGTGTTAAGCCATAAATCAATGGTAGGTATGATTTAAGAGAAGTTGAACTGTCGGATCACTCTATGTCTAGAACATATCATTACCATTGGATTATAATATTTACAAATGTATACTAATGCTTACTAAAGAAACACACTTTTACCTAACAGATATATTACACAAGTTGATCTTAACTAACTCATAAGTGTCTAAATATCCTAACATCCCCCCTTAAGAACAACTTGGGATAGGATTGAAGGATTTACAAAAGTGACACTATTAGAAGAAGGAAGGAGGCATTAGAGCCTATCCCCCCTTAAGGACACATTCCTGAACTCCTAACATAGACCGAAGTTTAGAAAAATTCACTTCTATAAGAGACTTGGTGAAGATGTCTGCAACTTGATCATTTGTAGGGCAATAGAGCACTTCAATAACACGATCATGAACAAGATTTCTGATGAAGTGGATGTGTAGCTCAATGTGTTTGTTGCGTTGATGTAGAACTGGATCTTTGGCAAGCTTGATGGCACTTTGATTGTCGCACCAAAGTGGAGTAGGCTGCAGCTACTTGAATCCAAACTCTGAAAGGATCTGTTGAGGCCATAAAGCTTCTTGACTGGCATTAATTGCGGCTTGATATTTTTCTTCTGCTGACGAAAGAAAAATATCTTGTTGTTTCTTACTAGCCCAAGTGACAGGTCCAGATCCCAAACTGAAAAAATAACCTGCAGTAGACTTTCGATCATCAGGATCGTCGGCCCAATCTGAATCAGTGAAACCAACCAATAAAGGTTTCCCCCTTGTACTGTAATGAATCCCAAACTGAATTGTACCTCGAATATATCGAAGTATTCTTTTTGCTGCTTTCTAGTGACTTTCATGAGGAGTTTGCATATAACGGGAAACATGACCAACGACAAAGGAAAGGTCAGGATGGGAATGAGTCAAGTATAAAAGAATACCAACAAGCTGACGATACAAGGTGGCATATACTTCAGGGGAAGTACAAGTGGAAATTTTTTTAACTCCAGACTGGAAGGGAGAAGGGGCTGGTTTACAATCTTCCATGTGGAAGCGACGAAGAAGGTCAAAAGCATACATAGACTAGGAAATAAATATTCCTTCTTTGGTTTGCAAGACTTGGAGACCAAGAAAATAATGCAAATGTCCTAAGTTTGACATTTCAAAATTTTGCTTAAGACTATATTTCACATGCGTTATAAGTTTAGGGTCACTACTAGTAAGGATAAGATCATCAACATAAAGAACAAGTATGATGAGATGATTTCCTACTTTCTTGGTGTAGACATTGGGGTCAGAATGGCATCTAGAAAAACTAGTGTCAAGGAGAAAGATATCAATGTTGGCATACCAAGCTCTAGGAGCTTGCTTAAGGCCATATAAGGATTTCTTAAGGAGACAGACAAGGCTAGAGTTATCCTGAACATATCCAGGACGTTGTTCCATGTAAATTTCCTCCTGTAAATCACCATGTAAAAAGGCAGACTTGACATCCATTTGACGGAATTGCCAGTTATGTAAGGCTGCAAGGGAAAGAACAAGGCAGATGGAATTCATTTTTGTGACAGGAGCAAAGGTTTCATTGTAGTCAATCCCTTCAACTTGGGAAAAACCTTTGGTAACTAACCTTGCCTTAAGTCTTTCAACACTTCCATTTGATGCATACTTAATTCTGTAGACCCATTTACATTTGACAAGTTTTCTTCCTTTTGGAAGAGGAACAAGATCCAAAGTATCGTTCGCCATTAAGGAACACTATTCTTCATCCATAGCTGCATCCCAATCTGGATTTCCTGAAGCTTATGCAAAAGTTTCTGGATCATGATTCTCAGAAACTTGAGCCAAAAGTGAAGAGGCTCACTGAAACTGAGAACGTGTTCGACGTTGATCTCTAGGATCACCGGCTACTTCACATGTTGAACGGACCCATCGAGGAAGCATTGGTGCTGGTGCAATTGGAGGAACATGAGCAGCCGGAGGTGGATTTTCATCCTGACTGTCATCATCAGAACCTGGAGTTGGAAACCTGTCAAGGAAGTTGGAAGAAGAATAAAAAGAAGGCACAATCGCTGAATCAGGCTCACAGGCCAAGGATGGCACACCTGCTAAGTTAGGCACGTAGGCCAAGAAATTTTCATCAAATTTAACATCTGTTCTAATGATTGTATCATGTGAATGGGGATAAATAAGTCTATAACCTTTTACATCTTCAGAATATCCAACAAATATGCACTTTTCACTTTTATATTGTAATGCTTTCCATTTTTCATCCAGAATGTGAGCCCATGCTTCACAACCAAACACACGAAAGTGACTTACATCAGGTTTAAATTTACTCCATGCTTATTCCAGTGTTATACCTTGTAAAACTTTAGTGGGTGTGAGATTAACTATGTAATTTGCACAATTTATGGCCTCATCCCAATATTGAAGACTTAGTCCCTTAGATTGGATCATACAATTAGCCATTTCTTTTAAAGTATGGTTCATCCATTCAACTACACCATTTTGTTGAGGTGTATATGGAACAGTGTGTTGTTGTTGGATTCCCTATTCAGTGCAGAAAGTAGTGAACTTGTTGTTAACATATTCTCCTCCATTGTCAGATCTTAACTTAATAATATGATGACTAGATTGTTTTTCAACAAGGGCCTTGCAGGCCAAGAACATGTTAAATACTTCGCTCTTAAGTTTTAGGAAGTAAACCTAAGTGCGTCTGGAGTAGTCATCAATGAAAGTTAAGAAATATTTGAAACCAGAAAAGGATGCAAATGGAAGAGGTCCACACAAGTCACTATGCACAAGCTCCAAGGGAACCGAGGCATGCCAAGAGACACGTTTGTCAAAACTGTCCCGATGATGTTTTCTGAGTACACAACCAAAACAAACACCATCCTTGCAAGATACCATCGAAAGACCAGTCACCATATTGTCTTTACATAGTTGTTGCAATGAGCGATAATTTAAGTGACCAAATCGCTCATGCCAAAGTTTGCTCAAGTTATCACTATGAGCAACAAAACTGAAGGAAAAGGTGATGACCCAAAGTTGTTAAATTTGTACAACCTGGTAATATCATCAACAGTTCCTGTAGCAAGGACATTTTGAGGTTTTTTAAAATCCTTGATTACAACTTGGTGAGGGGTAAACGTCACAGTTTTACCTTCACCTGAAAGAGTAATTTGATAGATTGATATAAAATTGCAGGAATTTTTTGGAACACACAGTACATCACTGAAATGACCATTTTCTACTATAACTATTCTAGATCCTACAACACTTAGAGATCTATCATCACCAACAAATATTTTCTTGGTGTTACATTCATGCATAGTAGAAAAGATGGCTTGATCCTTAGCCATATGATAAGATGCTCTAGAATCAATGAGCCATTCATTTGAAGTAGAAGAAGAAGATGCAATATAAGAGTAACCAGAAGCACAAAGTGCATGTCCATGAGAGGTAGATTATGAAGACGAATTTGAGCTGATGTGGTGCTTCTTCATTGTTGCTTCCAAGGCTGACATCTTCTTGAAACACTTAGATTCATCATGATTATATTTCCCACAAAACTTGCAATGACGCTCAGGCGTCTTTCCTTTTGGCTTGGATCCTTTGTCATTTTTTAAATAAGGAGCTGACTGAGAGGGTTTGGGACCCTTGTTGTTTTGCTTATTATTGCGAAAATTCTATTTCTTGGGGGGCTTGGACTTTTCTTTCTATTGGGACAATAAGGATTTGCCAGATGTATCTGCATTGTTAATTATTCCAAGATGAATGAGCTTATCTTGCTCTCTAATTAAGGAATCACAAAAGGATTCAAGACTAGGCTCTTGATAGCTAGCTGCAGTCAAGGATTTTTTTCATGGAGTAGAATGTAGATACAAAAACAGAATATGCAGGTCCAAGTTTGGAAAGAATATGATAAATACATTGTTTGTCTTCTTTCTTAATCTTGCATTCTTCACATAAGAGTCTAAGATTTTTATACTTAGATAAATAGTCTTGAATGCATGAAAAGTCACTTGGATTCAAAGAAATCAACTCATTCTCAAGTTGATGACCTAGAATTTCATTGTGTTTACCAAACACAGATTCCAACTTTTCCCAAGCTTTATCAGGTTCATCAATTCCAGATATGTGGAATCACAAATAAGTAGATATTGACATCCCAATCAATCCACGAGCTTCATCAGATCTATTTGCCCATTTAATTTTCCTATCATCATCAGTGGGTTCTATTTCTTTCCCTGAAGTAATCCTGAAAAGTCCCATACTTCGCAGATGATCCTCCATACGAGATTTCCATGAGAAATAGTTAGAACTTGTAAGTATATATCACAAGGGGTGGCCATACTATAAACTAATGGCTGAAAGAACATAAACTAACTATTTGGATGCAAAGAGCTCGAAACAATATGCGGTTTAAAAAAAAAACGACACTGAAAACTGATTCTGGATGATGAAGTTATGCTTGATCAAAGAAAATGTTGAAGATGTCCCCAATAGTGACGTGGCGGATATTAACTTGACCAATTAAATGTCCCCACCAGCGAGCCTGAGAAGGTAAATGCTCGTTGGTGCTTTCAATTTTAGAGATTTTGAAAGCACGAAGAAGACTCCAGTGGGGGCTCTTTTTCGTTGGTAGTCTCCTGTGCCCGAAAAAGGATAAGAGTATACATAGGAGAGCTCGCCCATCCTGGAGGGGATGAGAGACTTCTTTACTGTTGGTAGTCCAATCAGGCCGGAAAAGGTTAAACTTACACTAACTAAATGGTCATTCAAATACTTTTACGAGCATGAACGAAACCAAGTTTGCTTGGCGATCTTTTCTTGTTGAGACGGCTGGGAAAGAGATTAATGACAACCGGTGATGAGCTTTTTCATAAAATGCGGCCCCTCTTCCTGAGAAAGCACAAAAGTATGCAGAGGGGAACGATCTTGGCTTGAGTGTGCCAAGGAGGTCCTTTTCATGAGATGGTCTACATGGTCTGCAAAAGGAGGTAAATGAGACGATGTAGATGCCCTTTCCTATACTTTAGCGAGCGGTAAAGGAAGCAGCTGCGCTCAATGATCTTTTCATTGTTTTAAGGAGTCAGAAAAGAGCTTAAACGAAACTCCAATGTGGTCAACCAACTGCGGTGGCACGAGCGGTGCCCCCATGTCGAGACGGTGGACAGAGGTCCACAGGTCATCCGCGTAGTATGGACGGAGCAGAAGGCTCTCAAACATACCAATACATGCATGGGATATATTGCGGCAGAGGCTCGCAAGTTAGTGTGGCAGAGGCACGCAAACTGAGGTGGCTCTCAGACAGAGGTTAGGAGAGCATGTGTGTGTGTTGTGGTGGACGAACTTGACTACATGCGATGTGAGGGCAAGTCCGGGGGCACTTATATGCCAAATATGTGCAAGAAAAGAAATTGTTTTGTGGACAGTGGTCTAGAGGTCCGTGTAAGGTGCGGTAAACAAAAAAGACAATCTATGTGTTAAAAATACGAAACAAAAGCTAAAATTACATTTCTTAACGGGCGACAGCCCAAGGACACTTCTATGTCAAAGACATGGAAGAAAAACAAAGGGTTTTATGGATGATGGTCTAGATGTCCGCGTAAGGTGTGGTGAAAAAGACAATTATAAATACAAAAATAAAAGTATGGTACAATCCTTAACGGGCGGTGGCCTGATCGCTTGCATGAGTAGTGGTCAAGAAGTGTGATACAAGTACCGGTCCGTAGACACTTGCATCGTTATGTCATGGCTCGTGAATCGAGGTTTCTTTATGGGAAATGGTACCGAAATTAACTTATTAAACACGAGACAATGGTCTCATAAAGAGACAGAAATTTGATCCCGGAGTTGTGAGAGGTGTCTCGAACAGGTTTTGGGTGACTTTTGACTAGCAGCTAATGGTGCTGCCTTTGATTTTTGCTAAGAAATGTTGAAAAAAAAGAAAAATAAAATGAAGTGACTCATTGGTGATGTTAAGTGTAAAATTTCTTGAGGTAGAGCCCATTGCGGGGGTTCTCCAAGAGTTGTCCATCAGAGTCAATGAGGGTGTATGTCCCTTTACCGAGACGAAGGTCATTGGCAAGGAGGGATGACAAAATCTGGTCTTTTATGGGAAGAACAGATTCCACACTATGGTTTAAAGGGAATGGGTTAAAACCGAAGGTGGTCTTACAGATCTCTCCGTCATCGTGTAAGTGGTGCTAGGATAGATCAGGTGGATTTTCCACAAGCAATGATACGGAAGGGAAACTGGTGCTAGAGATAATGTAAATGGTATTGGTTGTTGTTTTTGTGGCCTTGCCCCCAGTCTTTGTTGGAGGAAGAGGGGTAGGCCTGGAGACAAGAGGAGTCTCTGATGGACATAGAGGTAGGTGAAACATCATCTCAATTGTCTAGACATGAGTCAACACATCCTAGGGCCTTAGAGGTATGGTAGGTGGTTCAAGGTACCACACAGGATCTCCCAGTGTGAAAT
The DNA here is from genome assembly GCA_001517045.1 of Pseudotsuga menziesii. Taxonomy (NCBI): domain Eukaryota; kingdom Viridiplantae; phylum Streptophyta; class Pinopsida; order Pinales; family Pinaceae; genus Pseudotsuga; species Pseudotsuga menziesii. The sequence goes on along the minus strand of LPNX010899499.1, from coordinate 297,648 downwards.
CCTGTAGATTACGGGTTTCCAAGACAGACTTACTCATGATCTCGGATGGTAGGAAAATAAAAAGGAAAAGGAAAAGAAAAAGGATCATGTTGAGTGGGAATGAAACCCATTGTTTCCCTAGTAACTGAGGTTGATGTTGCAACTGAGGTTGCGGCTATGGATGATGTTGTGGTTGTGGTTGGGGCTGCGGCTGCGGTTGTTGTTTGGGTGCAATGGTGCTTGATGAGACCATGCATATGTACGCAATTTTCTTTTGTGTTGGTGGTGGTGACACCAATAGGAAAGGAGCTGTCATGGTGGGATCAGTAAACAACCTAGGGCCCACATTCAATGGTGGGGAGGCTGGTGTGTTTTCAACCACAGTGTTGGTTACAGGGATGACGTTAGCATGTGTGGTCACCACTTGCGGCTCAATGGTGGTGATGGTAGGGATAACATTGGCTGATGCTGTTAACCCTTGCGGATCATGGTAGGTGGGTTGGTCAACCATCACAATCTTCCCTTTGTGGGGGAACATCATGAGTTAGAAGACAGTTGATGCGACGACTCGCATGGTGTACATGTAACTCCTCCTAAGGAGGAGGTTGTAGTCTAGTTGAGCATTGTCGACTTCGATGTCGATCAGGACTATCTTCCTGTCTAACATGATGGGGACATGGGGGAGGATTCCTTGGGCTTTAGTGGGATGTCCATCATAAGCCCGCAGAGTTGTGGAGGACGGTTGTAGAATTGGTGATCCAAGCTTTTGCCAAACCAAGGTAGACATGATGCACATGGATGCCCCCTCATCCACTATGCATCGGTGCAAAACCAAGTTTCGGATGGACACTGGGATTTGGGAGGCGATAGTAGAGGGCATGTGCGGCTCTCCGTTCTCTGTGTCAAATGTGATTAACTTGGAGTCGGAGGGGTCTACTACCCCTAGAGTAGCTAGTAAGGATTTTCACTGCGTTGGGCACATTTTAAGTACCTCAAGAGTAGACATGGCGGTTGGTGTTTGGGCCAAATCATCCACAATGCTATATCTGACTGCAGCTCTAGCTATGGAATTATTGGCGATTCTGTGTATGGGGGGGCACGGGAACGAGGGTAACTGGAGAGGTAGGTTGGTTGTCTTAGACGTGGATGTTGTTGATGAGTAGGCAGGTTCGGTGGTGGTATTGTACTGATTTCATCTAGTCTGTAAGTTGAACTCTTCAATGGTCATGGTCATCAGGTGGTGAAAACCTGTTTTGGCCATGGGTGGTGCCCCCAGAGCATTGGGATTGGCCTGGGGAGGGGGAGCAGTTGCCTCCAATCCTTGGACTGGTAGTGGGTTTTGAAGCACCATAGGAGGAGGTCCTTGTGGTTCCTGGTTGGGTTGGGCTTGATTGGGAGCATTGGTGGCCTGCTGGGCCTCATTTTGAATGGCCTGCTTAGCATGATCCATGAGGGGACACTCAAATGTGTAACGCCCATAAACATCACAGAGTGTACAAGGTTGGTTTGTGCGTAAAAGAGCGTTGCATCTTAGTGCATTCTGCCATGGGGGGTTTTGGGCTGGCCGGTTAGCCGGGGCATTATTGGGAGGGTTTGGTTGCTGACCGCCTCCCTGCGGTTAGTTATTGCCTTGGTTGCGGGGCCGGTTGTTACTAGCTTGCCCTTGTTGATTGTTGGGGGCAGGCTAGTTGGGACGGTTTTGTTGTTCGAACACTTGTCCCAATGAAGTAGGTGGAGCGGGTGCGGGGGCTTGAACTTGTTGCACTGGTGGTGCATAGTATATTTGTGGGGGTGGTGGTGCCACAAATGTGGGCATTTTCCCCACATACTGTTGTGTTGGCCAAGCCATGGCCTGAGCCTACTGTGGTGGCGCAGGTTGTGCATAAGAGGTTGTTGTTCTGGAGTCGGACATCATTCTAGCATAGTCCAGAGCTTGGTTTTGGTAAGCAACATTAGGAGTGTTTCTTGGTTGTGGTGCAACGGCAGGTGGTGTCAGTCGAGGATTTGGTTGTTGGGAGACTAACCCTATGCTACCGTCCGCGGTGTGGGATGCCCTCGGTGCATCGTGGCAGGAGGTACTCGGACGGGGAGTGTCTGGAATGACAGTTTACAAGTATCTAGACTAAGAGTAGATCAAGTCAAATTGTTGGGCCTTCAGTATGGCCTCTTCTTCAGAATGGGGATGTTCAGATGCGACATCCTTTGCGATGGGTGGGAGCAAAGTCTTAAGGAACCAATCCAAGAAGATCCTGTCGTCTAGTTGGATTTTGCATTAGGTACGATGTCACCGCCACTCATGGATATGGTCAGTTATGTGAGTGGCGGTGCTTTGGCAACAGGATAACATGATCTCCACCCCTTCGTCATATTTAACAGGGAGTTGAAAATACTGTAGGAACATGAAGGATAGGGAGTTGAAGTCAGGGTACTTGGCTTGTGGAAGCTCAATGTACTATTTGGACATGGCACTTGTAAGGGTGCGTTGCAACAATCTCAGCCTGATGGAGTCGTCTACGATGCTGTTGGATGAGCACCATAGATGGAATGTCATTATGTGATTTTGGGGACATTCCCCAGCTTTGCCTTCAAATTTTGGGATGTCTAATGGAAACTTAGTTGGCATGGGTGGCCAGAAAGCTTGGTGGCGGATGGGGTCATTTGTTAATCTAGCCAAGTCAGGCAAGTTCAGATGAACCATGAAGGGTAGATTTTACCCCAAGTTGATGTGGGATGGGGATGCAATGGGAGTGGGGTTTGTAGGTGCATAATGCATTTGCATGGCTGGGGGTGCTTGCGGTGGCACCATTGCGGATGGGCCAATGCCCCCATGTGCTATGTGGGGGGCGGTATGGGTGGTAGGAGCATTGCCCCCATGCATGATAGTAGGGGAAATGTAGGTGGACGGTGCACTACCCCCCTGTGTGGCCGGAGGGGCAGTGTGTGTGGAGGTGCCACTGCCCCCGTGTGTTACCACTGGGACAGCTTGGTTGGGCACTATTGGTGGTGGCAATTGGCTAATGACATTCTGCATGACTATGCTTGGACCGCTTGCCAAGTTGTGGGTGATAGGTTGTGATGTAGACATGGGTCAACTCGCTAAAGTTAGGCCGAAAAATGGATCCAGGTTTGCACTAGCCGTGGAACTTGATGGTGCGGTGTGGAGGTCTGGTTCAGATTGATATGGGTCTGAATCAGAATCAGAGGCTGTGTGGCCCTCTGATGGTGTGGAAGATCACTGAGAGCGGCTTCGATGGTGCTGATCAAGTGTTCCAAATGGTGGTGGTTTGCCTCTTAGGCGTGAGGAATATCATGGAGGATCAATTGTGTTCGCTTTTGTGTATGAAACTAGTGGGTATGAGATTTGGACCCCAATTTCAATGGATTCCTATTGGCTGAAGGTGGTCTCTCGACCACCAAGACTTCCAGAAGACATCGCTTGGTTTGTTCCTCACGGGTGCTTCTACTCAATCGTAAAGGGTCGTTGCCTGTTTCGCTTGGAAATTCCTCTCAGCGGCTAGCTACTTTGGGTTTCCTGTGATACTCCTCACAATGAGTTTTTGGGTAAAGCCCAAGTGCTTCCCACAGTTGAAGCAGTCAGGGACTTATGTCCTCAAAGCCTGCATAATTGATTGAACTTAGTGTAAATTTGGTAAATTTTAAGGCTTACTCAGCGTCATGTGTAGTGAGAATTTCTCCTCCTTACAGGGGCAGGAATGGCTGCCTTGTGCCTATAGGGCACAAGGGTAGGTTCCTACCCTTTGAAAATAGTAAAAAAATGGAATGAAATATGACTTAAACAGAGCAATGAATTGAAACTTAAGCTAATCTAAGAAAGAACATAAGCAAATGGAGCACTATTGTAAACAATATCTAATAGCTAATGACAAAAAATAAAGAAGAGGAGATGAAGCATTGTTGAACCCCTCTGCACACAGTAGGTTAGGGTTCCACCTCCAAAGCCTACAAAATAAACCTAAGCTACAATGGAGAAAACCTGCAAACAACGTTAATGAAAAACCTGCAAATAGAAATGAGGGCTAGGAAACAAAACAAATAGACAATCATGAAAAGAAATTATACCTCACTTAGGTGGAAATGGGCCACCATGCCCTAGCTCATGGGAGCACCTCTCTCTTGGTTGGGAAGCAATGGCTTGAGAAAATGGAGATGGAGAGAGGGGGAGTGGGTGGTTTGAGAGCAAGAGGTCTCAAAGCATCCACGTGCAGCATAACAATAGGCAAGTGAGGAGTGTTTTTAGAGTGACCCCCACCCTCCTTTTATAGTTTTTCCAAGGGTTTTTAGGGTTTTAAGCCCTTGGTCAGGGATTTAGCCCCTTTTGCCCTAACTTTAGCCCCTTTTAGGGTTTTAGGCCCTTTTTGAGGGATTTAGCTCCTAGGGGCTATTTTGGGTTCTTTTTTGGGGTTTTCAGCCCTTTTCTTCATCCTTGGCCTCTTTTGGAGGTGTGGGGGTCAAATGGAAGGTCTTATGGAGTGAAATGAGTGTTGTGAGATGGTGTCCTTGGGTGGTGTAGGCCATTGAGAGCTGTGTGGGGGATTTTTGGGTCAACAGATTTCCCCCTGATGTGCGAGGGTAGGAGCTCAACGTATGGCCGACGAACATCATAGCATTTTATTTTGAGAGGTAGTGCTTTCGGGGCTGGGGCATGGTGGCTTTTGGTTTTGTATTAATTTAGTTCCCATCAATGGGTGAGATACAATAAATGTGTGACATGTATATGGATGAGGCAAGCATTCCCATGCTCGTGACAATGTCAAAAGAATCATTTGATCTATGTTCTAAAATATAAGAGCCGATCATATACAACTAATGTTACAATGATGGTTGCCTCTCATGTGAGGCTGAATGCAATACTAATCTGGTACATTGGACCCATGGCATTCTCATGGAATGCTATATCTTCATGACTGATGGTCTGTTGGATCTGAAACGGTACATAGCTATATGGACTCGCTGATTGAGAGTCAGAGTCTCTGTGGTACAAGTATACTGTATCAATCATAAAGGTATATCGGAGCACTGCTAGGGCTTCTGATCACTGTCTCCAACGCAACCCCAAAATCACAAGGGACATAACCTGTTTAGGTCCCTCGAGTGGACTCACCAATGTGCTAGAGTCAAGTGACATCCGGGGTCTTTGACCAAGTATTGTGTGGAAAAAACCCTATACAAATATCAATGGTGTGATGATGGAGTTGAAGTCGAGCACTTGAGAAACAACCACCCTGATAGGCACTAAGGACTTCTCTCAAGTGGTCCAAGGAACTCATCAGTGATGTAAATGAAACCAAGTTATAGGGACCTTTGGGTCTATCGTCTGGAATATGTGTGTTGGTGTTGACAGAGGGAGACTTTCCCGTAGTCAAGGAAATGATGTTTCCTTGACCAGGAGTGCGAGGGATAACCGAAAGGTGTGAAGCAATCTGTGGATTGACTCACTGAATTGGGAGGGAGGGGAGGGAAGGGAGAAAACTCAACAGGGGTAGGGGGGGAGTGGGAGACTCAAAATTCCTTTGTTCAGAGTATGACGGTAGGGCAGACTAGGCATCAAATGAAACTGACTCAAGAGAATGGGATCATAGCTGTAATACTAGGAATATCGCTGCAGATGGGAAATACTTGGAGGAGGTAGACACTTTTGATATTGATGGGATCCAAGGAAGACACATTGCAGAGTACTCTGAACAAAGGCGACCCAATGTGGGCATGCTACCAAACTGTTTGCTATGGGGTGGTGTCTAGGGACACCATTGTGGTATGATATCATGGATTTTTGGTGAGCCCAAGAAGGTAAGTGCTCGATGGTGCTTTCAATTTTAGAGACTTTCAAAGCACGAAGAAGACTCCAGTGGGGGCTCTTTTTCATTGGTAGTCTCCTATGCCCGAAAAAGGATAAAAGTATACATAGGAGAGCTTGCCCATTCTGGAGGGGATGAGAGACTTCTTTACCATTGGTAGTCCAATCAGGCCGAAAAAGGTTAAACCTATACTAACTAGACAGTCATTCAAATACTTTTACGAGCATGAATGAAACCAAGTTTGCTCGAAAATATTTTCTTGTTGAGACGGCTGGAAAAGAGCTTAACGACAACCAGTGGTGAGCTTTTTCGTTAAGTATGGCCCCTCTGCCCGAGAAAGCACAAAAGTATGTAGAGGGGAATGGTCTTGGCTTGAGTGTGCCAAGGAGGTCCTTTTCATGAAATGGTCTACATGGTTTGCAAAAGGAGGTAAACGAGACGATGTAGACACCCTTTCCTATACTTTAGCGAGCGGTAAAGGAAGAAACTACACTTGGTGATCTTCTCATTGTTTTAAGGATTCAAAAAAGAGTTTAAATGAAACTCCAATGTGGTCAACCGATGGCAGTGGCATGAGTGGTTCCCCCATGTCGGGACGGTGGACAGAGGTCCATAGGTCATCCGCGCAGTATGGATGAAGCAGAAGGCTCTCAAACATACCAATACATGCATGGGATAGATTGCGGCAAAGGACTGTGAGATGGTGTGGTAGAGGCATGCAAACCGAGGTGGCTCTTGGACAGAGGTTAGGAGAGTGTGTGTGTGTGTTAATGTGGATGAACTTGACCACATGCGATGTAAGTACAAGTCTGGAGGCATTTATATGCCAAGTACATGCAAGAAAAGAAATGGTTTTGAGGATAGTGGTCCAGAGGTCCACGTAAGGTGCAGTAAATAGAAAAGACAATCTATGTGTTAAAAATACAAAATAAAAGCTAAACTTACATTTCTAAACGGGTGGTGGCCCGAGGACACTTCTATGTCAAATACATGGAAGAAAAACAAAGGGTTTTGTGGATGATAGTCCAGATGTCTGCGTAAGGTGCGGTGAAAAATACAATTATAAATACAAAAATAAAAGTATAGTACAATCCTTAACGGGCGACGACCCGTCAGCTTGCATGAGTAGTGGTCGATAAGTGTGATATGAGTACCGGTCCATAGACACTCGCATCATCATGTCATGGCTCGTAAATCGAGGTGACTTGTGGGAAATGGTCACGAAATTGATTAGCTAAACATGAAACGATGGTCTCATTAAGAGATTTGATCCCAGAGGTGTGAGAGGTGTCTTGAACAGGTTCCGAGTGACTTTGGATTAGAAACTAAGGGTGCTGCCCCTGATTTGTGTTGAAAAACGTTGAAAAATAAGAAAGGGAAAAAACTACGCTATAAGGGACTCATAGTGGTTATATTAGGAATCGACTCTCTTGAGGTGGAGCCTGTTGTGTGGCTTCTTCAAGAGTCAATCATTTGAGTCAGTGAAGAGGTATGCCCCCTTGCTGAGATGAAGGTCATTGGCAAGGTGGGATGATGATATATGGTCTTTTATGGGAAGAACCGATTCCACACTATGGTTTAAAGGGAATGGGGTAGAACCGAAGGTGGTCTTACAGATCTCTCCGTCGTTGCGTAAGTGGTGTCGGGATAGATCAGGTGGATCTTTCATGACCAATGAGATAGAAGGGAAACTGGTGCTAGAGACCATGTAAATGGTATTGGTTGTGGTTTTGGTGGCCTTGCCCCTTGTCTCTATTGGAGAAAGAGGGGTAGGCCTAGAGACAAGAGGAGTCTTTGATGGACCTAGAGGTAGGTGCAACATCATCTCAATTGGATGGACATGAGTCAACAGATCTTGGGGCCTTAGAGGTAGGATGGGTGGTTCAAGGTACCACATAGGAACTCCTAGTGTGAAATCCTATAAGTTGCAGGCTGCAGAGACAGACTTAATCATGATTCGAGATGGTGGGAAAAGGAAAAGGAAAAGGATTATGTTGAGTGGGAATGAACCCCATTGTTTCCCTGGTAACTGAGGTTGAGGTTGCAACTGAGGTTGTGGCTGCAACTGAGGTTGCGTCTATGGCCTGGGAAACAAATAAAGAGACAGGTCTAATGGACCGTCAGTGATGGTGGAGACAAGAGGGTCTGCAGAACTGGACATCATGTAGATGGACATAGTGTCTAAAGAAGGCAGTGGGGGGTGAAATTCTTTGATCAAGGTGATCTCAGACTCAAGGGAATGGTGATGGAGGTCAACGAGAGCCATTCAAAACTCAGGCAGGTCTTGAAAATGGTGGGAGTAATGTCCATACAAGCCACAAAGGGTGCAAGCATGGTTTTTCCTCAATTCCTTGTTCCTAACTAGTGGCATGGTTGGGAGTTCAACCACAGGGATATTTTCGTTCGTATCCATGGCATCCAGATGCGCACAGATAACTAGGATTTCAGGGCAATTCTGAGTTGGATGGCCCTGTTGTTCGTAGACGGCACAAGGTGGGACTTGTCATGGTTCTGCGGTGGCTTTGGTTTTCTTTCCCCTAGGAATTTTGGGTTGGGGTAGTACGGGTGCAGGTGCGGTGGTTAGCTTGTGCAGACCAGGTGGAGGGTGAGACTCAACCGCAATAGGTTGCACCGGGGTTAAAAAAACCTGGGGCATTGCTGGTTGAGCTGGTGGATCAAGATATCACACCAAGATCACCAACGTAAAGTTGGGTAGGCTTAGGGTGGCCATGACCGGCTTGCTCATGAAACCAGGTGGGGGAAAGATGAAGGGAATTGTATGGACTCGAGGTGAGCCCACATAACTCCCAGCTGGTTGCATGTGGGGGTGAGGTTGTGGTTGTGGCTGCACATAATGCTGCTACTGCAGGTGATGTTGCGGCTGCTATTGGCATTGCGGCTGCGGATGATGTTGTGGTTATGGTTGGGGTTGCAGCTGCAGTTGCTGTTTGGGTGCAGCGGTGCTTGATAAGACCCATGCACAAGTCCACAGTTTGCTTTTGTGTCGGTGGTGGTGACACCAATGGGAAAGGAGCAGTCATGGTGGGATCGGTAAACAATCCAGGGCCCACATTCAATGGTGGGGAGGCCGGTGTGTTTTCAACCACAATGTTTGTTACAGGGATGACGTTAGTGTGTGTGGTCACCCCTTGCAGCTCAATGGTGGTGATGGTAGGGATAACTTTGGTAGGTGATGTTAACCCTTGCGGATCATGGTAGGTGAGTTGGTCAACTATCATAATATTCCCTTCATGGTGGAACATCATGAGGCAGAAGACAGTTGACGTGACAGATCGCATGGCGTACATGTAGCTCCTCCCAAGGAGGAGGTTGTAGTCCATTTGAGCATTGATGACTTTGATGTCAATCAAGACTATGTTCCTAGCTAACATGATGGGGACATGGGGGAGGATTCCTTGGGCTTTAGTGGGGTGTCCATCATAAGCCTGCAGAGTCATGGAGGACGGTTACAGAATTGGTGATCCAAGCTTCTTCCAAACCAACATAGACATGATGCACATGGATGCCCACTCATCCACTATGCATCGGTGCACAACCAAGTTTCGAGTGGATACCAAGATTTGGAAGGCGATAGTGGAGGGCATGTGCATCTCTCCATTCTCTGTGTCAAATGTGATTAGCTTGGAATTGGAGGGGTCTACTGCCCCTAGAGTGGCTAGTAAGGCTTTCTGTTGCATTGGGCACGTTTTAAGTACCTCAAGAGCAGACATGGCGGTTGGATTTTGGGCCAAATCATCCACAACGCTATAGCTAACTGCAGTTCTAGCTATGGCATTATTGTCAATTTTGCATATGGGGGGGCGCAAGAATGGAGGTAACTGGAGAGGTAGGTTGGTTGTCTTACATGTGGATGCTGCTGACGAGTTGACAGGTTCGGTAGTGGTACCGTATTGATTTCGTCTAGTTTGTAAGTTGACCTCTTCAATGGTCATGGTCATCAGGTGGTGAAAACCTGTTTTGGCCATGGGTGGTGCCCCCAGAGCATTGGGATTGGCCTGGGGAGGGGGAGCAGTTGCCTCCAATCCTTGGACTGGTAGTGGGTTTTGAAGCACCATAGGAGGAGGTCCTTGTGGTGCCTGGTTGGGTTGGGCTTGAGTGGGGGCATTGGAAGCCTATTGGGCCTCATTTTGAATGGCCTACTTAGCACAAGCAATGAGGGGACACTCAAATGTGTAATGCCCATAGACATCACAGAGTGTACATGGTTGGTTTGTGTGCAACGATGCGTTACGTCTTGGTGGATTTTTCCATGGGGGGTTTTGGGATGGCCGGTTAGCCACGACATTATTGGGAGGGTTCGGTTGCTGACTGCCTCCCTGCGGTTGGTTGTTGCCTTGGTTGTGGGGCCTATTGTTTCTAGCTTTCCCTTTTTGATTGTTGGGGGCAGGCTGGTTGGGACGGTTTTGTTGTGTGAAGAATTGTCCCAATGGTGCAGGTGGAGCAGGGGTAAGGGCTTGAACTTGTTGCATTGGTGGTGCATAGTATATTTGTGGGGGTGGTGGTGCTATGAATGTGGGCATTTGCCCCACATACTATTGTGTTGGCCAAGCCATGGCCTAAGCTTGCTGTGGTGGTGCAGGTTGTGCATAAGATGTTGTTGCTCCAGACTGGGACATAATTCTAGCGTAATCCGGAGCTTGGTTTTGGTAAGCAACATTAGCAGTGTTGCTTGGTTGGGGTGTGATGATGGGTGGTATCGATCGAGGCTATGGTTGTTGGGAGATTGACCCTATGATGTCATTCACTACATGGGATGCCCTCGGTGCGTCACGGTAAGAAGTACTTGGACGGGGAGTGTCTGGAATGACATTGTACAAGTATCCATACTGGGCATAAATGAGATCAAATTGTTGGGCCTTCAGTATGGCCTCTTCTTTAGATTGGGGATATTCAGATGCGATGTCCTTTATGATGGGCATGAGCAAAGTCTTGAGGAACCAATCCAAGAAGATCCTGTCATCAAGTTGGATCTTACATAAGCTGTGGCGTCACCGCCATTCATGGATATGATCAGTGATGTGAGTGGTGGTGTTTTGGTGACAGGATAGTAAGATCTCCGCCCCCTCATCATATTTGACAGGGAGTTGGAAATACTGTAGGAACATGAAGGCTAGGGAGTTGAAGTCAGGTACTTGGCTTGTGGCAGCTCAATGTACCATTTGGTCGTGGCACCTGTAAGGGTGCATTGGAACAGCCTCAACTTGATGGAGTCATCTACGATGCTTTTGGATGAGCATCATATATGGAATGTCATTATATGATTTTGGGGACACTCCCCGGCTTTTCCTTCAAACTTTGGGATGTCTGATGGCAGTTTAGTTGGCATGGGTGGCCAAAAAGCTTGGTGGCAGATGGGATCATTCATTAATCTAGCCAATTCAAGAAAGTTCAGATGAGCCGTGAAGGGCATATTTTACCCCAGGTTGATGTGGGATGGGGCCGCAATGGGGGTGGGGTTTGCAGGTGCATAATGCATCTGCATGGATGGAGGTGCTTGTGGTGGCACCATGGCGGATGGGCCAATGCCCCGAAGTGTCGTGGGTGGGATGGTATGGGTAGTGGGGGAATTTCCCCCATGTATGGTGGTAGGAGCAATGTGGGTGGTCGGTGCACTGCCCCCTTGTGTGGCAGGGGGGAAAATGTGTGTGGAGGGGCTACTGCCCCCATGTGTTACCACTGGGCCAGCTTGGATGGTCACCATGGGTGGTGGAAATTTCTAATGATAGTCTTCATGACTGTGCTTGGATCGCTTGCCAAGTTGTGGGTGACTGGTTGTGATGTGGACATGGGTCTACTTGCTAAGGTTAGGCCAGAAAATGGATCCGGGTTTGCACTAGCCATGGGGCTTGATGGTGCGGTGTGGAGGTCTGGTTCATAATGATATGGGTTAGAATCAGAATCAGAGGCTGTGTGGCCCTCTGATGGTGTGGGAGATCACAGAGAGTGGCTTCGACGGTGCCGATCAAGTGTTCCAAATGGTGGTGTTTCGCCTCTTAGGCGTGAGGAAGATCGTGGAGGATCAATTGTGTTCACTTTTGTGTATGAAACTGGTGGGTATGAGATTTGGACCCCAGTTTCAATGGCTTCCTATTGGCTGAAGGTGGTCTCTCGTCCACCAAGATTGCCAGAAGATAGCGCTTGGCTTGTTCCTCATGGGTGCTTCTACTCAATCGGAAGGGGTCGTTTCCTGTTTCGCTTAGCAATTCCTCTCAGCGGCCAGCTACTTTTGGGTTCCTGTGGTACTCCTCACAATGAGTTTTTTGGCAGAGCCCAAGTACTTGCCATAGTTGAAGCAGTCAGGGACTTATGTCCTCAAATACTGCAGAATTGAATGAACTTAGTGTAAATTTGGTAAATTTTAAGGCTTACTCAGCGTCATGAACTGAGTTGGGTTAATTATTTGGTATGGTGTGTTGGTTTGCTTGTTTGTTCTAGTATTTGGTTTACAATATGGTTTATGAATTCATGGTAGATTTCATGTCATGGTTTTGTATGAAAACATAAACAGAAATTTGTATGCAAGTATGGTGATTAACCCTGAATTGTTGGCCTAACTAAATGTCTACCTCTCAGTGATATTCTTCTTCAACCAAGAGAAGGTGCTGGGCTCTCAACACAATGGGACTAAGCCTATCCATAGATCCTCAAGTCACCTCCCAAGTTCTAGGTTGGTCAACAAGGAGGACGCTTAGCGCTGTGAGAAGCCCTCCTTCTCTACCCCCTCTACCTTCCAGGTCACCTGGTTTTAGTGGTTTGGGAAAAATACCATGGAGTGCCTAGATCTATACGAGCTTACCCTTCGTTGTATCCCAGAATACCCCTGAGGGTGATGACTAGGTATAGTAGGAAGGGGGAAACAAGATGGTTATTTTTAGGTTACCTTTAGTTAGACTAATTCATTTTATTAAGCCTTAATGATTGATTTCGCATATACACATTGTTCATGGATTGATTTGCAAAAAATGAAAACTGGAATTAAAAGAGACCTGCAATGGTGGAAAGAGGCAGTTGGGCTGCACTAACAGTCCTTTGAATTTTTTTATTATTGTTAATTAAACTTAAATACAACTTCTATGTGATAGGCCGCACAATTATGACCAAATCCAGCGAGGGGGCCGCGATATTTTTCCAGAAATGAGCGAGGGGGTCGCACAAAATGTGAAAACAGCTGCAACTTGAGATCCTGGGCTGAAGTCACGCCTGTCTTAGGATTAAGTGCACCTGTTGGCCAATTAAGTGCACCCCAGTCTCACCTTTTCCCCTGATAAGAGCGACCTACTCTGGAAAGGGGTTTTTTGGTGATGTAGGGTTAGATTTAGCCAATAGTAACTGGTATTGGGGTTAGTTTGACTCATCTCAGCCTAGCAGAGGCTTCGACACTGACTAAAACAAGAAATAAAGAATATTTAACAAGATCTAACCTAAGATTTCTGAAAACTAGGGTAAAATGGAAAAAACTTGAAAATTTCAAATTTTTGGCCAGGGGATCCCATGGGATCACCCTAGTGGAGTCGCCAAAGCTGTAGTGAGAATTTATCCTCACTATAGGGGAAGTAATGGCTCCCTTGTTCCCATAGGGCACAAGGGTAGGTTCTTACCCTTTGAAAATAGTAAACAACAGAATGAAATATGACTTAAACAGAGCAGCGAATTGAAACTAAGCTAATCTAAGCAAGAACATAAGAAAATGGAGCACTACTGTAAACAATATCTAATAGCTAATGACATAAAATAAAGAAGAGGAGATGAAGCATTGTTGAACCCCTCTGCACATAGTAGGTCAGGGTTCCACCTCCAAAACCTAGAAAATAAACCTAAGCTACAATGGAGAAAACCTGCAAACAATGTTAATGAAAAACCTGCAAATAGAAATGAGGGTTAAGAAACAAAACAAATAAACAACCATGAAAAGAAATTATACCTCACTTAGGTGGAAATGGGACACCATGCCCTAGCTCATGGGAGCACCTCTCTCTTGGTTGGGAAGCAATGGCTTGAGGAAATGGAGATGGAGAGAGGGGGAGTGGGTGGTTTGAGAGCAAGAGGTCTCAAAGCATCCACTGGCAACATAACAATAGGCAAGTGAGGAGTGTTTTTAGAGTGACACCCCACCCTCCTTTTATAGTTTTTCCAAGGGGTTTTAGGGTTTTAAGCCCTTGGTCAGGGATTTATCCCCTTCCACCCTAACTTTAGCCCCTTTTAGGGTTTTAGCCCCTTTTTGAGGGATTTAGCTCCTAGGGGGGCTATTTTGGGCTCTTTTTTTGGGTTTTCAACCCTTTTCTTCATCCTTGGGCTCGTTTTGGAGGTGTGGGGGTCAAATGGAAGGTCTTATTGAGTGAAATGAGTGTTGTGAGATGGTGTAGGCCTTTGAGAGCTATGTGGGGGATTTTTGGGTTAACATCATGAATTGAGTTGGGTTAATTATTTGGTATGGTGTGTTGGTTTGCTTGTTTGTTTTGGTATTTGGTTTTTTGCAATATGGTTTATGAATTCATGGTAGAGTTCATATCATGGTTTTGTATGCAAAGATAAACATAAATTTGTAAGAAAGTGCAGTGATTAACCCTAGATTGCTGGCCTAACTAAATGTCTACCTCTTAATGATATTCTTCTTCAACCAAGAGAAGGTGCTGGGATCTCAACATAATGGGACTAAGCCCATCCGTAGATCCTTAGGTCACCTCCCAGATGCTAGGTTGGTCAACAGGGAGGACGCTTAGCGCTGTGAGAAGCCCTCCTTCTCTACCCGTTCTACCTTCCAGGTCACCTGGTTTTAGTGGTTTGGGAAAAACACCATGGAGTACCTAGATCTATACGAGCTTACCCTTCATCGTATCCCAGAATACCTCGGAGGGTGATGACTAGATAAAGGAGGAGGGGGGTAGCAAGATGGTTATTTTTAAGTTACTTTTAGTTAGACTAGTTCATTTTATTAAGCCTTAATGATTTATTTAGCATATACACATTGTTCATGGATTGATTTGCAGAAAATAAAAACTGGAATTGAAAAATACTTACAATGGTGGACAGAGGTGGCTGGGCCGCACTAACAGTCTTCTGAAACTGAAAATTACTATCAATTAAACTTAAATATAACTTCTGTGTGACAGGCCACACATTTATGATCAAATCCATTGAGGGGGCCGCGATATTTTTTTTGAAATGAGCGAGGGGGTTGCACAGAATGAAAAAACAACTGCAATTTGAGCTTCTAGGATGAATTCACGCCTGTCTAGGGATTAAGTGGGCCCTGGGCACACTTGTTTTCTCATTAAGAGCGCCCCAATCTCACCTTTTCCCCCGATAAGAGCGCCCTGCTCCGGAAAGGGGTTTTTTGGTGATGCGGGGTCAGATGTGGCTGACAGTAACAAGTACTGGGGTCAGTCTGACTCAGCTTGGCCTAGTAGAGGATTCGGCACTGACTAAAATAGGAAATAAAGCAGACTTAAGATAGATCTAACATAAGATTTCTGAAAACTAGGGTAAAATTGAAAAAAATTGAAAACTTGAAATTTTTGGACTAGGGATCCTGTGGGATCGACCTGGTATGGTCTCCAAAGCTGTAGTGAGGATTTCTCCTCATTGTAGGAGCAATAATGGCTCCCTTGTGCCTATAGGGCACAAAGGTAGGTTCCTACTCTTTGAAAACAGGAAAAAATGAAATGGAAATAGCATAAACATAACAACAAACTAAACTAAACTAGAGTAAGCAAATGGCTACAACTATAAACTAGATCTAAGAGCTAATGACAGAAAATAAAGAGGGAGATGAAGCCCTTGTGAACCCCTCTGCAGAAAATGGGTTAGGGTTCCACCTCCTTGAAACCTGCAAGCAAACTAATCTACTACAATGGAAAACCTGTAAACAATGTCAACAATAGGACCTGCAAATAAAAATAACAGTTAGAAAGAAAAAACAATTAAACAAACATGAAAAGAAATGTTATACCTCACCTGGGTGGAAATGGGCCACCATGCCCTAGCTCATGGGAGCACCTCTCTCTTGGTTGGGAAGCAATGTCTTGATGGGATGGAGATGGAGGAGAGGGAGTGTGGGTGGTTTGAGAGTCAAAGGTCTCAAAGCATCCATGGGAAGCACAACAATAGGCAAGTGAGGAGTGTTTTGAGAGTGACCCCCCACCCTCCTTTTATAGTTTTTCCAAGGGATTTTAGGGTTTTAAGCCCTTGGTCAAGGCTTTAGCCCCTTTTTTGGTCCTTTAGCCCCTTCCTCTCTAATTTTAGCTCCTTTTTGAGGGCTTTAGCTCCTAGGGGGCTATTTTGGGATCCTTTTTTGGGGTTTTTATCCCTTTTCTTCATCCTTGGGCTCTTTTGGAGGTGTGGGGGTCAAATGGAAGGTCTTATGGAGTGAAATGAGTGTTGTGAGATGGTGTCCTTGGGTGGTGTAGGCCATTGAGAGCTATGTGGGGTATTTTTGTGTTAACAGGAATACTAAAAAAAAAATATTATATTATTTATTAGGGTACTACATACTAGACACAAGTGGAGGCTTTACCTCATGACTCTATGATGACCAAATACAATATAACACCCTGTCGAAGGAATAATAACATCTCCCTTGGGTTATATTAGTAAAATAAATTTAGAATATCCTTTGAAGTTACAATATTTCAACACTTCCCCTTAACGAGAAGGTTATTCTACTGACAACATCATCATAGACTATAGGATACCAGAGAGACAATATCTGAAACATCATGGAGGCTATACATCTATATATCATAGGAAGTTTTCAACATTCATCAGTAACTTGGAACAACTACTCTTCAATGTCTTCATCTTTTGCATCACATGATGACTTGATCCTTTTGCAGTAATGCTTCGATCTTTCAATCCTTCATGGCAACACTTTGATCTTCTGATCCTTTGTAGTGGTACTTTGAGATTCTGATCCTTTGTAGGAGCAATTTGATCTTCTGTAGTAGCCTTCTAAAATTCTCGATCCTAATAGAAGCACTTTGATCCTTTCAATCCTTTTGTAGCAACACTTCAATCCTTTCGATCCTTTGCACTAGTCCTTCGATCCTTCTTGATCCTTTTCAGCTGCACTTCAATCTACTTGACCCTTTGCTACTGTACTTTGATCTACTTTATCCTTTTCCACCATGTTATCTGTAGTACACATGATCTATTTGCGGGATGATCAATCCCGATCACTTTAGGACATAAGTCCAAGGATGATGCAATCATCACTTGATCCAATTATAACATTATCAATCCCTATTACTTTAGGACATAAGTCCAAGGATTATGCAATCGTGTTGTAATCACTCAGATCACTAGGTTACCAATAATACACATAAAGAATCATATAATCATAACAGAGACAAGAGACAAGGATAGTAGATTGAATAAAAAGTTTATATTACACAAAACACATATGGGTTTATACAAACATCAAACCGAACCAATTTTGTATCTGGATCAACAACCTATTATATACGATTACAAAACAATTATGAATAACTACTTGTTGGTTCAATCAACCGACACAACCTTTGGAGGTTGACCTAATCTCTAATTAGTCGGCTAACTAGTCTGGTTGGCTCACTGAATAGCTCCTCCAACATCTCCCCTAGGAAAAAAATCTTTATTCATCCCGAAGAAATAAGGGAGGTAAAAACATCTTGTCTGAAGTAGTTTTCTTCCAATTGCTCTATCTTCATGGGCTATGTAGTTGAATGGATGGTCATTTCTATACACATATCTCCACAATGGCTTCTGATGTAATGGCTAGTTGATGCTGAAATTTTTTCCAATTGCGGAGAGCATTCTGAATTTCAATGGTTAAGGTTGTAATTCTTGATAGTTTTGACATCTTCTCTTGTATTCAATAGGTTTGTGAGATTGACCATGTCGATTACCAACAATTGAGTTTTTTCCTCTGCTGTGTCGAGTAATCCTTTCATTCATGGACAATTTTTTTCAAGTGTGTCGAGGCTGGGTAGTGCTTCATTCATCCACTGATGTACTTGTTTTTCCAATTTTTCAAGTTTTGTTGTCTCTAGTAAAATTTGGTATTGTACTGTGCTCCTCATTTCTTCCTCCAAACCTTGTTGGTTTTCTAATGATTTGATGTGTCCAGACTTATATGTCTTCGGATTAACTTTACAAGTCCTGCAAGAAACCATTTAATTAAAAGTTTCTCATCAATGTTATAGTCTAATTGGCTCAATAGGTCCTTCCATCGCTTGTCATAGTTCTGAACATTTTTTGTGGGTTTCTGAACAGTTGAGTTTTTTCCTCTACCGTGTTGAGTAATCTTTTCATTCGTGGACAAATTTTTTCAAGTGTGTTGAGGCTGGGTAGTGCCTGATTCATCCGCTGATGTGCTTGTTTTTCCAATTTTTTGAGTTGGATTAAGGGGTACAATAAATGATGTTTGAAAATTAGAATGGCATAAATATTTAATAAAAGGAGATAAATAAATAAATTCAAGGAAAAATAAAAGTGGCAATTGATCATGAAGACACATGAAGGATGTGGGACCCACACAAGCTAGATTTTCTTTGCCACATGGAATCCTACTCTTGTCATTTCAAATCCATAAGAATACCAAGGGCATTGGGATGAGTTGGAAGGTAAATATATTTGGCATGAATCAACAAAGGTTGAATTGGAGTGGAAGAGTAACTCCGATGGAAGAGGAAAAGTCATTTTTGAGCTAGTGAGAAACTTGTACTAGATTCCCTAGCTCTATGACAACAATGATGAAGATGCTATGAAACCTATGACACAAATCATATATAAAGGATGAAATATGACATATGTGACATTTTAGGGATAAAAATATCTCAAATAGGGCGTTCAAGGGACTTAGGGAAGCTAATATGCTTCCACATGTGATTTGGTGGAAGTGGGAGACTAGAACTTGTTGCACAAGTGGGACTCTTTGGAATATCTTCCCAACTCGAGTTGGAATGCATATATTGGAAGGAATTAGACCCATAGAGAGATTTTAAAATTTATAAATTCCAATAACAATGAAGGAAATCATATTTTTATCATTTGATAATTTTCATTTGTGAAGAGAGAGAGCTAGTGGATGACTAGTTTTTTTCCTTAGCCAATTTTGAGGGTGAAAGATTCCTATCCAAGTTGGTGTCTGGAAAGGCCATTCAGGTATTTCATGGATATTTCATGGAGTCATAATTTACATGTTCAATATACAATTAATCTCATGTAAACTTCAATATCACCTTGTTCTTTCATCTATTTCAAGTTTTCTCATCATATTC
Source organism: Pseudotsuga menziesii (assembly GCA_001517045.1). NCBI lineage: Eukaryota > Viridiplantae > Streptophyta > Pinopsida > Pinales > Pinaceae > Pseudotsuga > Pseudotsuga menziesii. The sequence goes on along the minus strand of LPNX010899499.1, from coordinate 278,576 downwards.
TTGCTCTATGGATTGAGGCGCACTTGGTGAGCTATTGATCTCTTTGGGAAAGATTATAATGACCCATTATTTTATTTTTTGATGTAAATTATATGTATTTAAATTTCATAATTCTCTCAGGTATAAATACCAAATATTTCATGTAAAAATGTTAAACAATGAAGAAACAGTGCCATTTTCCCCACTACCTTGTTGTGAACCAATGTAATATTGATGGATTCGAATGGATACGTAAAATAATAATGGATTATGGATGAATGGACTGTTATTGATGTATTATATGAGTTAAATTTTCAGTACATAATCATTTGGATTCATTTTGTTGAGTTTCATAGTGTTTGGAGAAGATTTCCTATCATTTCCCCCAAGGTTGAAACTAGTCTTTTTGCATCTGATTTAAGGGAAATATAACAGACATAAAAGTTGAATGGTGAAGAATATGAGTTCCTGTTAATTTATTTTATATATCCCATTATTAAATCCATAAATTTTAGTTGGATTAAGTGCATTTGTAAATCCATTTTCATCATCTACCCCTAGGGGATTTGAACCACAAGTTGCTCGTAAAACTCCATACATTGACCGGATTTACAAAGTGATTTGAAAAGTAATTTGATGGTATAAATACACATATAAAAACCATTTTTATATATTAATATCATTCATACATATTATTTTACAATTCGAGAGAATCTAGAGCTATTTGGAGCCATCTACCATTGGGGGTTTGAGCCTCAAAATTACTAGTAAAGTACCTGAGCCTATTGGATACCTAATAGACCCAAAAACAACATATAATGCTGAAAATATAAATTAATTAATGTATTATAACATATAAAAGTCTCATAACAACCATTAGTGGAGGTTGTACAGTGTTTGGAAGAGATTTGTTCCAGGACCCAGGGGGGATTTCCGCCTCCCAAATTGACTATTCTTGTCCCAAAACTTCTGCACTTCAAAAATTGCATACCCTTTTTGGGTATATCAGTTGATTACATGTGTGATATATGCATTAATTTTTCCCATCACCCCTTAGGACCTTCCTCAATAATTTTGAAATTAATTGGAGGAGTTTGGAATCAGTTGTATCCATACATGTAGAGTTGAAATTTGGTGAATTTGAGCACATTGAGAAAATTATTAAAAAGGGAAATTACAGTGGTATCAGAGCATGATATTGGTTCCTGATGTGGTCTGATATTTATGAGGACAACAAGTCAGGGACCACCATTAGATGTCAAAAGCAAAAGTTCTTTTGTTGAAGAGGAAAGAAAACGTAGGAGAAGAAGGCAATATTTTTAGGAAACTATGACTAGGGATGAAAAGGGAACCTCATATAATGGTGAGGAGCATATAAAAATCATGGAACCTATATTTTAAGAAATAGCCAAGAATATTATGAAATGATTAAAAATTTTGGCTATCCAACATGGGAGAAAATATATTGATCTTAAGAAAACCGAGGGGAAAAATGCATCAACTTGCTTGGAGGAGAAAAATAAGGAGACCCATGAACCACCTAGTTCTGAAATAGGTGAAGTAGAAGATGTAGTACTTGAATAAGATCAAAATTCACTCCCAAGTGATTCTGAAAAATATGAAGAGAGATCACATGAGTATGAATAAGTTTCTGTTGAAAATATTGAAGATCATTTCGAGACACATTCTACCTTGGAAATGAAACAAAGAGCATATACTGATGGATGCTTGAACTATGAAGAAGTACCTACTGATGGGTGCTTACACTTATATGTTGGTGACATAGAGATCACTTTTTAAAGTGTTTTTACAAGCCAAACTTCCATTAAATATGAAAATGAACACCTTGTAGTAGTTGAAGAGGAAACAAGATCAACTTCCCCATCACCACTTGAGCTTCATGAAGTTGGTCCAATCAAGAAGGAAGAAGATGATAAGGTTCATTTACAAGAGCCTCATTTCCTTTAAGGGTGCTTAAATATTAATGAAAATAATCTACAAGATTCCCTTAGCATACTCCATGACACTCAAGCATTAGTGTCAAATTATTGTTGGAGAGTTTCTTCATTGGAGGAGCCATCATTTCTTGAAGACATGGAGAAGATTCAAAGAGAAATGTGCAAAATAAAAGGTAATTTCATGTATTTGACTTTTGATAGAAAAAATGTGATCGAGATTAGTGAATGGTTACATCAATTCTACTTGAAGAATAATGAATATATTCATAAGTTCAAAATTCAAAATTAGCAACTTCTAGAGAGGTTGCAAGATACTTGTCCTTCCTCCTATGTTTCATATTGTCATATGGTAGATTGCTTGGAGGATTCTCATGACATGATGGATCATGGGAAACATGAAAAATTGCAGGTTCTTTCTGTTTTTGAAGATTATCTTGATGAGAGCTAATCACTTGTTGTGGTGGATGAGGAACTTGAGTTTCCTCTTGAAGATGGGTGCACACTTTTTGAAGAACTACATGATTCCACTACTTTAGAACCAACCTATGGATAAATTTTTACATTTTTAAGGGAGGTGCATAATCCTACCTCTATGTATCCTTCACATGATGATTTTTTTTCACTTTCTGATCATTTGGCTGAGTTGGTTCTTTCTCCTACATCCTACACTTCCAAATTTTTGCAACATTCATAATAATGAAGTATGGGTGAAAGGTTTCATTTTTATAGTGCCCCATGAAGAGTATGGAATTTATATCTCTCCTTTTGATGATGGAATTTTTAGAGAACCATCTTATTTACATCTGCAGCAGAATCCTTTGTTACATTATGATGATACACATATACATGGGTGCACCTATGATGTTCACTTGAGCCACTTGGAGACTCGTGATTTTCCTTTCTCCTTTCCTAGTCTATTTGATTTTGGAGGAAATTCATCCCACACTTGGGTGAATAGATATATGATTGAAGAACATATTATTGGCATCCAAATCCTCTGTTATTTCATGATGATATACATATTCATGGGTGTATTGATGAGACTTCTTTGATCCACTTGAAGTCTTCATTTTTTTCTTTGCTCCTTATTTGGTTCAGATTTTAGTGGAGGTTCTTCATTCACTTCTTGGATGAAAGAACACATGGTTGATTATTATTTTAATGCATCTTACATTCGTTTGGAGCAGAATTATAGGTCATGTGATCCTCAACCATGTCATTGGATCAGATCTGATATAATACTTGAAGCTTGTATGCACTTGGAAAATGGTGGTCTACTTACTTGGAGGTATAAGCACTTTCATGATTTTTTGATGGGGCACCTCCTTGATGTACATTTTTATTATGTTTTTATGTACTTTGATGATATATATTATGTACTCATGATGTTTGGAAAAATGCATACAAGAAAATGGGATCCTGGAATTCTCTTTCCTAATGGTATGGGTGGGAGATCACTCTTAATTGTTGGAGTGCAATACAAGCAATGGGACACTCGAATAGTTTTTAGTCCCGTTGATTTCAATTTTTTTTTGGAAACAAGCAGTATGGGAGATGGATTACCCACTTAATAAAGTGATTTTAATCAGATTAGTGTAGCAGCAATCATGGTTTTTCCTCTCCAAAATATTCATGGAATCTCAATGACTCAAAGTTGGGAAACTTAGTGGCAACTTCAAAGAATCATACAGAAAGAAGTTTCTTCAATGCCCATGTTTGAAATTGCTTGAGGAGAAGAAATATTGGGAAGGGAGGATTTTTGATCTCCCAAATTTTGAATTGGGTCACAATTTCCTAATTACATTTTCCATATTCATGAGAGTTTTTCAAATGGATTCCAAGGGTCAAATATTTGCCAAGGAGAAAAATTACTAGTTTCCTAGGTTGGGAGTGGAAGCTCTGGGAGTTGGAATAAGGGGGAAAATAAATGATGTTTGAAAATTAGAATGGAATAAATATTTAATAAAGGATACAAATAAATAAATACAAGGTGAAATAAAAGTGGAAATTTATCATGAAGACACATGAAGGATATGGGACCCACACAAGCTAGATTTTCTTTGCCACATGGCCTCCTCCTCTTGTCATTTCGAATCCATAAGAAGCCCAAGGGTATTGGGATGATTTGGAAGGTCAATATAATTGGAATAAATAAATTAAGGTCTAATTTGAGTATAAGAGTAACTCCCATGGAAGATGAATAGTCATTTTGGAGCTAGTGAGACACTTGGACTAGATTCCCTAGCTCGATGACAACAATGATGAAGATGCTATGACACCTATGAAATAAATAAGATGTGAAGTCTGGAATATAAAATATATGACATGTTAGGGATAAAATTATCTATAAAAGGGCGCTCAATGTATTTATGGCAGCTAATATTCTTCCACATGTGATTTGGTGGAAGAGGGAGACTAGGAATTGTTGCACAAGTGGCATTCTTTGGAATCTCTTCCCAACTCGAGTTGGAATGCATCTATTGGAAGGAACTATATACATAGAGAGATTGGAAAATTTATAAATGTTAAGGACAAATAATGAAAGCAGATTTTTATTATTTGAGAATTTGCATTTGTGAAGAGAGAGAGGTAGTGGATGACTAGTTTCTTGCCTAGCCAATTTTGAGGGTGAAAGATTCCCATCCAAGTTGGTGTGTGAAAAGGCCATCAAGGTATTTCAGGGAGATTTAATGGAGTCATAAGTTATAGGTGCAATATACAGGGCATGTCCTGGACACTTAAATATTTTTTCTTCATATATTCCAAGTTTTCTTATCATATTCTTTCTGTATGGATTGAGGCGCACTTGGTGAGATATTGATCTCTTTGGGGAAGCTTATAATGCCCCGATATTTTATGTTCTGATGTAAATGGTATGAATTTCAAGTTCATAATATTCTCAGGTCAAAATACCAAATATTTCATGTAACAAAGTTAAACAATGAAGAAACGATGTCATTTTCCCCACTACCTTGTTCTGAACCAATGTAACGTTGAGGGATTCGAATGGATAAGTAAAATACTAATGGTTTATGTATGAATTGACTTTTATTGATGTATTATATGATTTTAATGTTCATTACATAAGCACTTGAGTCATTTTTTTTAGTTTCATATTATTTGGAGAAGATTGACTATCATTTCCCCCAAGGTTGAAACTAGTCTTTCGGCATATGATTTAAGGGAGCTATAGCAGAAATTAAAAGTTAAATGGTGATTCATATGAGTTCCTGTTAATTTCCTTTATATTCCCTTTATTCCATCCAAAAAATTTGAGTTGTATTCTGTTAGAATAATCAACCCATAGTTACCCATATTTGACATTAATTAAATCATTTTTGTCTTATTCCTAGAATCCTAGATTCCCTCTCTATGCTAGTTGACTTCTACATGTTCCTAGAAGTCAATACTTGATAAAATGGGTCATGGAGAACTTTGGAATCATCCTGGAAACTTATTTAGCATGTCTTCTTTATTCTTGGTTCCTTAAAGCGCATATATGCTTTTCCTGAAAGCTGCCTTGCTTTACATCTGTTTTAAGGCATAAAGGAAAAGCTAGTCTAGGGGAACTTGCCTTGTTTTTTGACCACATCATACTCCTTCATTTTCTCCATAAAAAAACATGAATTATTTTTCTTTATAGCACATATTAGCTTCCCCACTTTTTTATCTAATTCGTGAGGATCTTCATGGATTTGGAAAGTCCTTTTTGCACCTATGGGAGATTTGACTTGTTTTAGTAAGCCTGCTTTTTGACCAATCCGAATAGAAATATAGTGCTTTTGAATATCCCATGTAATTATATATTTTAGCATCCTATTACTTCATATGGTTGACTAATGTACACTTATTCAATACAGGATTAATTTATGCTCCAATTTCAGTCTCCTTTTGTGTCAATTTTGCATGTTTGATTAGCAATTTTGTGAGTGTAATTGATCTATATCTTGGGTTAAATTTCCACATGGTATTAGAGCCTTTGTGGATAGATTTTTATCCTTCCAAATTTTTATTGTAGGTTTGACATCACTGACTGGGAGCACATTTTGCTGACTGCAGGGCACGGGAGCTGAGATATGGACCAATCTCAAAGGATCATCTTGACTTCATTCAATTTATTTGAATGGAAAGATGAGATGGATATATTTTTGAGAGAGAATGGTATCTATAGGGATACCATGGATACCGAGGAAGATCCCAATGTAGCTGCAGAGAAAATCAAATGGCACAATAGGAGGGATGAGGCCTATGGTCTTTTGTGTCTGAGTATTTCAAGAGACCTCCTCTTTCATATTGATTCATTGAAATATCCTAATGAGGTGTGGGAGAAGCTTGAAGATATTTTTGGAAAGATATATGGGATGAGAGGACATCAAATTGAGAATGAATTGATTTCCTTGATTCCTGGTAGCTTCAAATCATTTCAACTCTATTTTACCAAGTTTAAGGCCCTTGTTTTGCAGTTAAAACAATGCAGAATTGAAAAGAAGGAGGATAAACTATTTTTGACCATTCTCTCAAAGCTTGGTCCTGAATATTTAGTGTTTGTTTCAACCTTATATGCCACTAAATTGACAGCTTGAACCTGGAAGATGCCTAATCTTGTTAAGTTCATGGAATCCCTCACATAGGAGAAAGATAAATTGGTGATGAGGGGCACCATCAAACCTTCCAAAGGCCAAGATTTGGTTGCTGGATATTTGAACATGGATTCAAAAATCAAGAAAAAATATAAAAATACACCTGAGCAAAAGAGAGACAAGGCAAAGTCTCAAGAGGAGTCCTCAGGCTCCAAGAAGAACCCCCAAAAGAAGAAGAACAAAGGAGAAATGAGAAAGTGCACATACTGCAGTACGGGATATCATCCTGAGAGCTGTTGTATGAAAAATTAGATAGACATGTTGACCCAAATCTTGGAGAAGAACAACATATCCCTTCATGATTAGTCAAAGAAGAGGGAAGGAGGATCAAATTCAGAAGACAAGGAGAGATTAAATGCCTTGGTTGCTGGCACCTCAAGCTCACCTAGTTTCATCATTGATTCTGGAGATTGTATACATATGGTTTCAAAAAAAGATATCTTCTCTTATCTTAACATATTGAAAGTATTAAATTGAGCACATAGATCTGTGGAAAAACACACAACTCACAGGATAGATCACACAATTTACTCAGTTATTGAAGACTGAAACACTGAAAAAATGGCTTGCAGCTGTGAATGCTTTTCATTAATCAAAGAGTAATTAGATAATAATTACAATGAAGTACAATGGCTTTAATAGCCACAATCAATTCGAATCCACATGAGGAGATTCGAATAGATTAGACTCTACTTGATTATAGGTAACTAAGACCTTGTCTAAATCATTATTGGAGGACTCAATAGTTAACTGACCTTGTCTAAGCCATAACTAGAGTTCATCGGAGTTCTAAAATACTACTCAAGTGTTACATTCAGTGTTGACTAAGGCTAACTGAATGTGGTAGGTGAGAAATGCGCCCCTCCTAAGTGCAGTAAATTAAACCTAGTGCTAACTAATGTAGAGGACTAGAACTAAATGTAATTGAATCCTAACTTAGCTTAACTAGTCATCAAATGAACTGAACTGAACTTGGTTGGTTTCGGCACTCCCAGTGGCTCTTAAATTGTAGGGATTGGTCTAGGCGGCTCCTAAACTAATGAAATCAAGTGCAATCAGTGGTAGTGAGCTTCAATTAGTGTTCCCCACACTTTAGTAACTGGAAAATATGCCCCAATTAGGCCAAGTGGACCCAATGGTGTTAATGACTATAAATAGACTTGATGGACTCCCGATTTAGACATGACTCCTAATTTAGACATATGACCAAATTGGACAAGGGAGGATTAATAATCCTAACACCCCCCCTGGATGCTAACTTGGACAATGTGTGGGCCCTGGTAACTAAGACCATAGGTGACTCATTATATCAAGTAAAGTAAAGTAACTGCTAAAAAACAAGGTGCTGGGGAAAAACCACATGGGAAAAAATCCCCCCCTCTAATTAAGTAGGTAGAATCAGGATCAATCTGGTTATTTTTTGCATAGGTATCCTAGGGCCTGGCATGTGAAACTCTCCATCATTATGTCTAGAGGAATATTCGTCTTTGGAAGAAGAATGATATGCTCAACTAAATCAGAAATATAGACAGCTGTCAAATGAAGACTGGACCCATGTATAGCAAATTAGGTCAACTGATAAGTGAGAAAAGGTTCTTGAGGATTCATAACATGTGAGAAAAAATCAAGAAACTGATATGTTTCAGCCATGAATAGAAAAGCATGAGTGGTAATAACAGCCCCAAGTGTTAGGAGCAAGTGTCCATGCGGATGCAGAAAATCTTCCTCTTTACTAGTTCTGTGAGGAGTTGAGCATGTGATCAATGGTAGAGAAGAACTGGGACTGTTGAGAGTGAATTCTTGAAATCCATAGTCTGATATAGCTTTTGAAACAGATAATGAATCACATAATAAAATATCAGCAACCTCATATGAGGAAACTAACACCAAATCCCCATCAACAGTTTTGAAGAGAAAGTGCGGTACTTGATTTTTCACATCGGAATTGGTGAGAGCAGCTACAAGCATGAATGAAAGCTCTTGGATTTTAAAATATGAACCAAATAATATCAGGTAAGAAATTAAATCAGATATAAATATGTTCAAAACAGATCCAAAACTGTGAAATGGAATCAAATCCCCAGCAACAGTTTTGTAGGAGACTTGCGGTACTTGTTTCTTCACACCGTTGATGAGAACAGCTACAAGCAGTACTGAAAGATTATGAATTTGATATATTAAACCAAGAAATATCAGATCATATCTAAATAATATCATATAATATCCAATAATGTTAATATCAGATTCAAATAAATGGTTTACTGAGACGGTGGATGCACAACTTTCTTCTTCTTCAAAATTCTAAATTTTGGTGCATGCAATCCTACAGGAATTTGCTGGAAAATATAGATCATGGGGAGCAAATGGATCACACTGGTAATCTAATATTTCTTCCAAAATATCCATGGTATCACATATTTTCACACCACCAGCAACATTAGAGAGATAAAAATCAAATTTCTCTTCACTTTCGAAAGCAATTACTAGTAAATTTTGCACAGAATTCAGAGGAAAATCACCGGTGAATGTTTGCATGGAAGTGCAGTAGTGTTTTTATTTAATATCAGAGATTTGAATGTATTCTTCTATTTTATAAATATGAGGAGATGAGATATCAAATATCTCATGAACTTCTGGAGCATCAGGAGAAGGAGTCACTGCATGGAGGCTGTCTTCAATTCGAATTGACTGTGTAGAAGTTTCTACTTCTTCTTCATCTTGAACAACTTCATCAGAGAGAGTCGAGGCTGAGAATTTTGGATCAAAAGTGCTTATGGTGCTAGATATTCTCTCCAAAATTCTATTGTGATCCTCATCAATCACTCCAAAGGTTCTGTCCAATCTTGTCCAGAGTTCCTTCGGGTCTTCAATAGATCTAATGAGGTAGCACAAGCTACGAGAAAGACCCATTGCTATTGTTTCAAAAGCTTCATCACTTTTATTCATCCAGTAAATATCAATAAAAAACTCTTTACCAAGTCCAATAGACATCTGACACAGACCTTATCTCACTAGAGATGAAATCATCTTCTTCTTCCATTCTGAATAGTTTGAGTACAGGGTGAGAAGAGGAACTGATGAATCCATTCGAAACTGTACCTGCAACAAACACAAAAGGGGCACCATAAGGTCGACAACCTACACATTTTAGGTTTTCATCACACCTAGCATAGTTGATCAATATTGATCAACAATTCCTTTACTTGGGGTATTAAGTGGTAAAACTTATGCTTCTGGTGCAGAGCTGGAAGGAGCAATTTTGCTAAAAAATGATCCAGTAGGAGATCTAAGGAGGAGAAGTGCCTTTTCCACCGAGGCTATGATACCATATTAAATTGAGCACATAGATCTATGGACAAACACACAATTTAGAGGATAGATCACACAATTTACTCAGTTATTGAAGAATGAAACAGTGCAAAAATGGCTTGTAGCTGTGAATGCTTTTCATTAATTAAAGAGTAATTAGATAATAATTACAATGAAGTACAATGTCTTTAATAGCCGCAAGCAATTTGAATCCACATGAGGAAATTTGAATTGATTAGACTCTACTTGACTGTAGGTAACTAAGACCTTGTCTAAATCACTATCGGAGGACTCAATAGTTAACTGACCTTGTCTAAACCATAATCGGAGTTCATCGGAGTTTTAAAACACAACTCAAGTGTTACATTCAGTGTTGACTAAGGATAACTGACTGTGGTAGGTGAGAAATGCACCCCTCCTGAGTGTAGTCAAATAAACCTAGTGCTAACTGAATGTAGAGGACTAGAACGAAATGTAACTGACTCTTAACTTAGCTTAACTAGTCATCAAATGAATTGAACTGACCTTGGTTGGTTTCGACACTCCCAGTGGCTCCTAAATTGCAGGGATTGGTCTAGGAGGCTCCTAAACTGATGCAATCAAGTGCAATTAGTGGTAGTGAGCCTCAATTAGTGTTCCCCACACTTTAGTAACTGGAACATGTGCCCCAATTAGGCCAAGTGGACCCAATGGTGTTATTGACTATAAATAGACTGGATGGAATCTCGATTTAGACATGACTCCCGATTTAGACATATAATCAAATTGGACAAGGGAGGATTAATAATCCTCACTTTGGTCCTGAATATTTAGTGTGTGCTTCGACATTCTCTGCCACTAAATTGACAGCTCAAACCTGGAATATTCCTATGCTTGTTAAGTTCATGGAATCCCTCACTTAGGAGAAAGATAAATTGGTGATGATGGGCAGCATCAAACCTTCCAAAGACCAAGATTTGGTTTCCGAAGATTCGAACGTGGATTCAAAAATCAAGAAAAAAGCTAAAAATACACCTAATCAAAAGAGAGACAAGGCAAAGTCTCAAGAGGAGTCCTCAGGCTCCGAGAAGAACCCCCAGAATAAGAATAAAAAAGGAGAAATGAGAAAGTGCACATACTGTAGTAAGGGATATCATCTTGAGAGCTCTTGTATGAAAAATTAGATAGACATGTTGACCCAAATCCTGGAGAAGAACAACATATGCCTTCCTGATCTCTCAAAGAAGAGGGAAGGAGAATCAAATTCAGAAGACAAGGAGAGATTAAATGCCTTGGTTGCTGGCACCTCAAGCTCACCTAGTTCCATCATTGATTCTGGAGATTCTAGACATATGGTTTCGACAAAAGAGATATTATCTTCTCTTGACATGTCGAAAGGTCCACCAATAGTTTTGGGAGATAACTCTCTGACTGAAAGTATGGGAAAGGGTAGGATTGATATTGACCATGGTAATTTCAATAATGTGTTGTATGTTCCAGGTCTTGCCTCTAATATCTTGTTAATGTATCAGATGAATCACACTAGGTATCCAAAGAAAGTCATCTTATCCCCCAGTGAAGTTTAAATCACTTAGATTTCGAATGGTAAAGTCATAGAAAATGGTGTTGTTGATGACACTTCTAAGGTATACAAGTTTTCCCATTTTCTACCCTACTAAAACCCCTCTGCTCTTCTTACTCATGCTAATGAAGCAAGCAAGATTTGGCATGAAATATTTGGCCATCTTAACTACAAGTATATTTATAATTTGAGTGAAAAATACATGGTCATAGGGTTACCAAAGATCAAGTTTTCTAAGGGAGTCAGTCAAGGTTGTATCCTAGGAAAACACCCAGAGCACAAGCATGAGAGACTCTCTGCACCGCTTGAGTTGATCCACAATGAAATTTCTGGTCCATTAGATCATATGTCCATGAGTCAATCCAAATATGCACTCACCTTCATAGATGAATTTTCCAGGTATTGTTGGGTTTCCTTCCTTAAGCATAAGTCTGAAGTTTTTTACCTCTTCAAAGTCTTTAGAGCCTTGGTTGAAAACCAGTCTGGGAGGAAACTCAAGATCCTCAGATATTAAAATGGTTGTGAGTATTTCAAGTCTGATTTCATCCAATATTTAAAATATGCAGGTATCTAGATGCAACATTCTATCCCTTACACACCATAGAAAAATGGTTTTGCTGAGAGAAAGAACAGATCACTGAAGGAGATGACAACTTGTATGATGGAGGCTAAAACTTTGCCACCAAATTTTTGGGCCGAAGCTATAAAATGTGAATCCTATATTAAGAATAGGGTGCCACATAAGGAATTTTATGGTATGACTCCTTTCAAATCTTGGAGTAGGAACAAGTTAGATGTGACCCATTTCAGGATTTTTGGCTCAAAGGCTTGGGCTAGAATTCCAACTAAAAAGAGGAAGGCTTTGCAACCCCAAAGAAAATAGTGCCTATTTTTTGGGTATTCTGAATATTAAAAAGGGTACAAGATGATCAACTTGAGCACAAACAAATATTTCATTGAAATAAGTGTTCATTTCGAAGAAGAGCCTTTAGCAGCAATTGAAGTTGGAGAGTCCTCTTCACCACCACATCCATTTATTGTAAGTGAAGAGAATAATGAATTTGCTGATTCCGATATGTATTATAATGATGAATTAATTTCATATCCTAACATCCATACAAGAACAAAGTGGGTATAAAGTACCATTCATGCAACTAGGGAACTAGCTGGAAATCCTAACGACACTAGGAGGACTAGATCTCAATTTGAGAGTGCCCTTTGTGTGAAATATCATATCTTTGTTGAGAAGTATTATTTAATGATAGATTCTGATACACAGACATATGAATATGCAGCACATGATCCAATATGGAAAAAATCCATGAAGGAATAATTCAGCTCGCTCCAGAAGAACAACACATGGGAACTGGTTGATCTCCCCCTAGGGAAAAAGCTAGTGAAGTGTAAGTGGGTCTTCAAAACTAAGTTTGCTGCTGATATTTAACCTTTGAAATATAAGGAATCATGGTATCCAAGGGATACTCTTAGTTACATGGTATTGACTACAATGAGACCTTTGCACCAGTGGCAAAGATGGACTCCATAAGGCTTGCCCTAGCCATTGCAACTTCAAAGCAGTGGGAGGTACATCACATGGATGTAAAGTGTGCCTTTATGAATGGAGATAAAAATGAAGATATTTTTATGCATAAACTAGAAGGTTTTGTATCTAATCCATATTTAGTGTGCAGGTTGAAGAAATCATTGTATGGGCTCAAGCAAGCCCCCAGGGCTTGGTATGCTAAGATTGATGGATTTCTGCTATCATTGAGTTTTGTTTGATGCAAGTCTGATCCTAATGTATATTTGAAGATGATTTATGGTTATTTAATTATTATTTTTATCTATGTGGATGAACTTATGATTACAGAAAGTACAAAGAAAGATATTTCCTCTTTGAAGGATGCAATGAACCATGCCTTTTCTATGACAGATTTGGGATTGTTGAGCCAATTCTTGGGTCTCGAAATTGCTCAATACCAACATGGAATCAAGGTTCATCAGTAAAATTATGCTTCATATTTTCTCATCAAGTTCAACATGAAATATTGAAAGCCAAGAAAGACTCCATTCCTTTCAGGAGTTAAGCTTGAAGAAGCAGGTTCTTCTCCTATGGTAAATAATACAATGTATAGGCAATTGATTGGGTGTTTGATTTATCTTACACATAATCGACCTGAATTATCTTATGCAGTTAGTGTGGCTTCAAGATAGATGGATCATCCTCCTGAGATCCATTGGAGAGTATCCAAGAGGATCCTAAACTTTGTTCAGGGAACAAGGACTCATGGGATTTTCTACAAAGCAAAATCTGACTTAGAGCTAGTTGGATTTACTGACAGTGATTAGGTAGGTGACAACACAGATTGAAAGTATACCTTAGGATATGTGTTCATGCTTACATAAGGACCAATCAACTGGTCAAGTAAGAAAAATTGTGTTTATAGGTTTCTTTCAACCATTGGGGGAGGATTTTCCCACTGGGTTTTTTTCTCTTTCCTTGGTTGTATGGACATGTAGTATGTAAAAGGGTGACTAAGCCTTGTTGCTAGGCCCTATAACTTTATGATATTTACTCATAAAGTCAGGCTTAACGGGGGGTGTTATAATAACCCATAGTTACCCATATTTGACATTAATTAAATCATTTTTGTCTTAATCCTAGAATCCTAGATTCCCTCTCTATGCTAGTTGACTTCTACATGTTCCTAGAAGTCAATACTTGCTAAAATAGGTCATGGACAACTTTGGAATAACCCTAGAAACATATTTAGCATGTCTGCTTTATTCTTGGTTCCTTAAAGTGCATATTTGCTTTTTCTGAAATCTGCCTTGCTTTTACATCTGTTTTAAGGCATAAAGGAAAAGCTAGTCTAGGGGAACTTGCCTTGTTTTTTTACCACATCCTCCTCCTTCCTTTTATCCGTACAAAAGCATGAATTATTTTTCTTTCCACCACAAATTATCTTTCCCAGTTGCTTTAGCTAATTTGTGAGGATCTTCATGGATTTGGAAAGTCCTTTTTGCACCTATGGGGGATTTGACTTATTTTAGTAAGCCTGCTTTTCGACCAATTCGAATAGAAACCTAGTTATTTTGAATCTTTTGTGTAATCATATATTTGAACAGCCTATTACTTCATATGCTTGGCTAATGTACACTTATTCAATACAGGATTAATTTATGCTCCAATTTCAGTCTAGGGGATTTGAACCACAAGTTGCTCGTAAAACTCCATTCATTGACTAGATTGACAAAGTGAGTTACATATGTCATTTGATGGTTGAAAGAAACCTATAAACACAATTTTTGTCCAATTTCCTTTGATATTTGACATTATATTCCTTTGTTTATAGGTTTCTTTGATATTTGACATTTGATGGTCCAATTTGAGATAATTTGGAGCTATTTGGAGCCATCTACCATTGGGGGTTTGAGCCTCAAAATTATTGGTAAATTTCCTAAGCCTCTTGGATACCTAATGTTACCACCTAAGTTGTACTTAGTGGTTTTTATCAAGTGAGCCTGGTGAACCGGACATGGTTAACTTGTTCGGACTTCAAAAATAC
>LPNX010899499.1:219318-254707 GCA_001517045.1 Pseudotsuga menziesii | reverse complement strand
TTGTATATTAGTTTTTGTAAAATATTCCTTTTTGCACATTATAGATTAATTATGTACATTAGTTTGTTTATGGCTAATTTTTTCTTATATATACATGTTACCGACAAACTCTAATTGCCTTGCAGGAACCAGAGATTCTAGAGTTCTCACATCCTCTCCTTTGAACAGAAGATCAGTTAGAGAATGTGTCCCAGATGGAGCCAGAATGTTACCACCTAAGTTGTACTTAGTGGTTTT
Organism: Pseudotsuga menziesii; assembly: GCA_001517045.1. Classification (NCBI taxonomy): domain Eukaryota; kingdom Viridiplantae; phylum Streptophyta; class Pinopsida; order Pinales; family Pinaceae; genus Pseudotsuga; species Pseudotsuga menziesii. The sequence continues at coordinate 254,470 of LPNX010899499.1, read as the reverse complement.
TATCAAGTGAGCCTGGTGAATCGGACTGGGTTAACTTGTTCGGACTTCAAAAAGACCTTTGGAAGTACTTCTGGGAAGTGCTTGTTGTATCATATCACATGTTCATACCCCATGGGGGAATTGTAATAAATGTTCTAGAATGATAGTGTCTGTAAAAGACTCAGTCTCTTAGACTTCATTTGTCAATCCAATCAGCCCAGGGTGTTTTTTCCCTTTGGTTGTTGAATAAACGACTGATAATTTCTGAGTTTTTCACTCCATACCTCCAAAGTTGGGGTGGTCGGGTTGGCACTTGTGCCTATTGAGGTTATTAGAGTGTATGTGTCAATGTGTAAGCATGCTAGACATCATTTTTGAGTCATATGAACATGTCTAAGTCCCCCTAGGTGTTTTTCAATTTTTCAATTTTTCAGTTTTTTCAATGTTTTTTATTAAATTTTAATTTTTCCAAAACTTAGGCTATTTTTTAATAGTTTAATTGGAAAAATTGAGTTTGTAATAAAAGTGGGCCAAATAATCCGTTTCAGTCATGTAGGTGCTCATTTTCAAGCTAAGAGCACCATGTAAACCCATGGACCCACTCTTTCCTAAGTTTTGTGTGATCTTCCATCACTCAGGTTAGAAATCCCCAAAAATCAATTATTGATTATTTTAATTAATAAATTGATGAATAATGGAGCAAATCCAAAATCAATAACTCAATGGATTCTCAACCGATTTGACTGAAATCAATCAGATCTGGAGCAGATTGACTAGATCTGACAAATCCTTGACTAAAGGAGGGGATCAAATCAGATCCAGAGCTGATCTACAGTGGTCTTCATGGGGAATTGCGCCCTCCCTCTCTCCTCAACACGTTTTGGCTCTCCTGGATGCTCTATGGGCCGATGTGTCAGTGTACGGGTTGATGTGTCAGCCAGATCAGGCCCCCGGTTGACAAGTAGGCTCAGTTCAGCCTCAGTTCTGCATTGATGAACTATCCATCAGATGATTTCACTTGATTCCATGAGGAATTGTGCCCCCCTAGGCTAGATGGCCTGCAAATTGTATAAATCAAGGCACAACCTCCTCTTCCAAGCTAGTTAGAACTGGATTGAGGTGTTGTTGCTCTTGTACTGTATTGGTTTTTCATTCTGGAATAAAGAAGCTTTGGAGGCAAGATCTATGGTGTAATGCTCTTCATGTGTGGATGTTAATTGTCAAATGCTTATGAGGTATAATCTGATTTTGTTTATCATTGCTTTGGTGGTTAATTGTTGGCCTTGAAGGAGAGAGCTCCCTCCTGTTAGGGTAAGAGTTTATTCTAGTTTGATTTATGCTCTTACTGCTGCTTGTTCTAGATCTATTGGATTTGTATGTATTTTAAGTTTAATTGCATGCTTTCCAATCATCTCTTTCGGCAGCACCTATGTTTTAACCATCCGTTTGTGCAAGGGTTTTTCAAGTTGCAGGTGATCTCGCTGGTAGAAGAGGTTGAGATGGTTTGAATCTTCCTCATATTCAGTATCTTATGAATGACATAGTCCCTCGGTGTTCCACCAAAGCAGAATCCAAAGCCCAACATTCCCAGGCTTCAAACACTCTTTCTCTCTCTTCCTCCTTTAAAAATTATTAAACTTTCCTCAAACTGGTTACTTTAAGGTTTCTTTTTAAATATGATCTATCTCATCAAGAAAAGAATACATAGATCTAATTAGAAATATCCCTTCAAATTTCTAGATCTTAGTTTCATTGTGCACATAAAGTTCAAATTCAAGAGATCTAGCTAAATTGCCTTAGTTTCGCAAGTAGTTTATTGAAAAATTCATAGCTTTCTGTTAAGGTAGTTTCATTTGCTGTTAAATAATTTAAATATTCTGAAATAAATGATTTTAATTGGCTGGACAAACAGATATCCAAGATCCCAAGGAAAGCTTGCTTTCCTTGGTTCCTTTTTCATCGGTTTAGCTAGTTTAATTTCATTAATTTTTGAGATAGAGTAGGCTGACCCAAAGGCGCTCTTAAAGTGATTTGGGGCATTTGTTATTCTAATTCTCTCACTGTCATTTATCAGGTTTGACAGAGAAGAAAGGAAGCTGCTGTCCAAAGTGGCTTTTGGAGCGCTCAAATCCCCCCAGGGGTCTCTCTTTTGTCACATAATTTGTAATTTTTTTTGCATAAACTGTAATATCTTGGTTTCAGCCTGTATAAGGACCAAGAAAGATCTGTTTTATCAGTGCTTTGATGTTGTAACCTATGTAATAAAATCATCCTCTGAATAGGCTCTTTCGAGCCCATTCCCCATCCCCCCTGGGGGGATTCGCGTCGGTGCCATTTTTGTCGTTTTCTGCTTATTTCCTTTTACTAGAATTGATCTGATTTGCAGGGTAGTATATTTTATCTTGTTGTTAATTCCATATTTCATATCTTACTTTCAAAAGTAATCATAATACTTACCCCATGATTTCTCGAGTGACCCGAAAGGGGAAAGAGATTTGTGGTAGGATTAATCAGAAAACCATATTTGTGTAGTTGTTGTATTTTTTCTATCATTTGTTTATTAGAAGCTTTAAAATTAACGCCTCCTCGATTCCCTGATTGAGATCCACTTGGATCGAAAGAGGTTCTTGGAGGCTTTTCTTTTAAACAAGAACACATCTCTTAATAACTTATTAAAATTTACAAGACTCTAGTGTGTATGCTCTGCACTTGGCTGCGGTTCATCCGATCAGTCAAGCTGTATCAAAAGCGCTTGGGTGACTAGCATAATTAGGAATCACCTTCCCCAATTAACAAATCATCAAGTGAAAATCCAACACCTCAATCAAACCTTTACGGTGGCAAAATACCCAAAGGAAGCGGGAACCTACTGAAAAGTGACCTCGGGGCACCGATCTTTGTCACACCCTAATGGGTGCATTAACAACACAGCCCCAGAGAATCCATTTCAGCCCACATATTCCTTGCGGGTAGCCATATAGGCTTTGTTTTGGACATACTCCAAGTACTCTTGGGTATATTTGGAGTCCCACTTTAGCCTAATTTAATCAATTCATACTTCATTTTTAACTTAAAACATACCAAGATGCAATCGCAAAACATTTATTTCAAACACATGCAAGCACACTGATCTCTTTTGACTCCATTTTTAAGGCACTGGTCTTTTTTTCTTCATATATATATTGTGTATCAACTTTGTGCTTTCGTGTGTATCTTCGTATCTTGTCATCTTGATTGTTTATAGTTAAAATATTCAAACTCCTAAATAACTGATTCAGTACAACATCATTACACTAAGAAATCATCCTTAGTAACTTAATAGGGTCTACCCCCCTTGGCTTTGTTAGGAGTTGAGCCTAAACGGAGGAGTCAAGAACAAGGTGACAGCCTTGACTCAAGACTTGCCCCCAAGGACACATCGAGCGGCTTGAAGATTTCTGCCACGTGATCCAGGTGTGTGAAAAGGCGACAACACCTAATTGACCCAAAAAAAACATATAATTATACAAATATAATTTAATTAATGTCTCATAACAGATTCAAGTCTCATATCAACCATTAGTGGAGCTTTTACAGTGTTTGGAAGAGACTTTTTCTAGGACCCAGGGGGGATTTCCACCTTCCAAATTGACTAGTCTTGTACTGAAGCTTCTTCCATTGAAAATTGCAGACCCTTTTTGGGTATACCAATTGATTATATGTTTGGTATATTTGTTAGTGTGTCCCATCACCCCTCAGGACCTTCCTCACCAATTTTGAAAGTAATTGGAGGAGTTTGGAATCAGTTGTATACATATACCTAGAGTTGAAATTCGGTGAATTTGAGCACATTGGGAAAATTATTAAAAAGGGGAATTATAATTTTTTACATAACTTTATTTAATACATTCAAATGGTCAAAACTTTGGATATTGTATTCCAGGTGAATCACACTTTGCATGGCATTCCCTTGTCCTGCTGCAGACTCCTTAGACCCCATGGACCATTTTTTTTCCTTTGATGTTTCCTTGACCATCCCTAAAAACATGTGAAAAATGATACACACAACTTTTAAACCTATAAGCATGTATATACGCGGGTTTGACCACTAAAACTGTGTACATCGGGATGTGTACAAAATCCAAATCCTTTTGGAGTTTTCCTTGACATGGATTTGAATCATTTGACTCTTGGCCTTCCCTATGCCTTGAGATCGCTTCGATTCAACCTTTCATTACCCCTTTGAAAATATATATAAGGAACCCCTTGGTACATTGAAGGCATAAGAGAGAATTGAGAGCAAAGAAACTATAGTTCATTATTGCCGGAACTTATGCTTGAGTCTGCATCCCTTTGTACCTTGGAGCACTAGTGTGTTCTTTCCAAGCTTGCCTTTTGCTTGTGAGCTTGCTATTGAGAGATGGAGGATTAAGGTGGTGGAGGCCCAAGTGGGGGATTCAGTTTCTCCGGTTCGCAGATGTGCCGTCAGAGGTTGTATCTTGTAATCTCTGATTTATATTAATAGAAATATCTTTCCCTGTCCAATAATGTGTGTTTGAATGAATATTTTATCCATGGGATTATGTCAAATGCTTGTACATTATTGATTATATATGCTAGACTAGATCTAACACCATGATATATAGAAGGCTTGTATTGTTTACTTGTTGTTGAGGAAGTAATCTATCAATTCAAGCTGAAGATTGGAAAGCTCAACGGGGATCTACTTCAATCGTCCAGAATAAGGTATGAGGTCTGATCCTTTAGTGTTAGACATTTAATTTCTATTGCATATTGGAAAGGATTTATTTCTAGAGTCAAGCTATCTGTTGTGGTACCCCAAGCCATAGGAATTTCTCTCCGTAACAGGTAAGTCTCTAGGAGCCAATAAATGACCAAGAAGACCATAAAACAACCACGTTCACACACTAGCACCCTTAGTCCAAGAAGAAGTGGTTTGTAATCAATGAAGGCACCTAGAATGTTAGAATGATCAAACTATAGCACCTCAAGTGTCAGGATGATCAAAGTGGAGCACCTCAACTATGAGTTAATGAGAGAAAAACACCTATTTGACTAGTATTGATCAGTATAAACTAAGTAGGATCATATAACATAAGCACAAGGAAAATGAAAATGCATCCTATATGTAAGACAATGGTAATAAGGTATATTAATTGCTCTAACACCCCCCCTTAATTTTAACTAAGTACAACTTATACAAAATTATTTATTAAGGCCTTGAAAACTAAGGAACAAGTCACCTTTTACAACAAAATTTTATTAGTCCATGTAACCGAGGTAAGGAGGAAAACCTCATGGGACAAAACCTCCCCTAAAAAATGGACATGCTAGAGATGATGAAAAAATGTCTTCAAAAGGACCTCTTCTTCATTTGAATGATCTGAAAGAATAACTTCTTGGTGATGGACTTGGTGAAGATGTTGTGGATTCCAAGATCATGCATCAATGCATCAAAGTGTTGTAGACAAAGATCATGTGGAGAGGATATTTGATGGTCATTATTTGATGATGGAGGAGAATCATAAGAATGTATTTTGCTGCAATCATACTCTAGTATAGAATAATAATAAATCCTGGAAAATAAATCTCTGCAAAATATTTCCCAAATAACATTAAAAGATTCAACAAAATATTCCTCATGTGTAGCTACCATATCATGAATAAAACCATGAATATTCTTCCCAATTTGATGGTGCACCTTCATAACTCTATGAAAAATATCATGAGGCCTTGAAATATTCTAATATATGTCATATACAATAGAAAATATCATAGGTATGGTGTCTCAATGAGAGAATGGGTCCATAGAGAGAGAAGAGTTAGAAACAATAACACATTTACAGTTGAGTGAAACTGGAGGGTTTGGAGACTTGAGATTTGAACCATGAGAATTAAGGAAAGAACTAGAAAGGTTGAAGGAGGAAAGAAAAAAGCAAGCAGGAAGAGGCCTAGACACTTTGATTGAAGTTGCTATTCAGTTTGAAGATCCACTTTCCAGATAGGAAAAATAAGAGCTTATATGTCCTGAATGTGGAGTCTTGTTTAAATTGGCAAGATATAAATTTGATAAAATGGAAATAGCATCCTAGAGATTAGCACACAGGCCAGGGAGGAAATGAAATACCGAATGAGGAACCAATAGAAGAAATAAGGCTGGAAGAAAATTTGATTCCTGAGTAGGAGTTACATGTAGATGAGACATTGCAGTCTCAATCCTCAAGAAATTATGAATTACTTCCTTCTGGAAGAAGTTATGGGGAATTCATTTCACTTCCATATGATGAGAAGTAGTTGGGTGACATAGAGATTGTGCAAGTGCATATTGTGCAGGAGCAGTAGTCGGGGGAAACATAAATTGTGTAGGAAGAAGTGAACAACTTGAAAATATGGCAATAGTACATGACACTACTACACAAGAACCAATGTCTTCAAAATTTTCCCCTGAAATTGCTACTATGGAATTGAAAGAATCAGACATTGTGACACAAGAACCAGTGCTTCTGAAAATATTTGTTGAAACAACAGTCCATAGTGAAACTACTGAGACATAGGAAATGGCAGTTTAGACTAAGGATAAAAATGTTGAAACACAGGAAGTAGCAGTTCAGATTGAGGAGGAGGAAGAAATGGACCATATTCTAGGTGTTGAAACATAAGAAGTAGCAACACAGGTGGAGGCTGCAAAACTTCAGGAGACAAAGGAGGTAACACTTTTAAATATTGAAGCAAGTATACAAAAGTGTCATGCAAGACAATTTAATAAAGGTATGATTTCCCTTACTGAGAACAACAAGTTCATTCAACAGTTAAGGGAACAATGTGCTGAGGAGATCTTCTTTTAGAAAATTTGATGGGAAAAGATGCGAGAGAAGTTGAAATATTTAAAGAAATATGAGTATATGAAGAATAATAAAGAACATATGCTCACTTTAACTCATGATTTATTGAGATGCAGAGCCCCCTCCCTGTCCTATCATGTATTCCTATTTGAACATATGATTATGTTCCATATTAAGGCTTTAAAGGAACGAATATCCTAGCATATTGTAACACCTTCTCAATTTTTGGAAACTTTCACCCAGAGTGAATTCTCTGAGCAGAATTTGTTGTGTGAATTGTATCTACATGATTGGGCATTCATGATGGATAATCAAGATAATCAAGTTCCCCATATTGGGGATATTCATTTAAGGTCATTTACTAATTTTGTTAATAATCATGTGCATTGGTTAAGTTCCTCACAGACCATTAGGATAAATGAGGACAACTCCACTCTGTGGATTCAAGGAGAACCTAGAGCCCCTCTCTTTTTTATTACTAGGAATAAGAGAAACCTTACATTTATTTGATGATGAGCCCTACTATGTGGATCGACACGTTGAGAACAAAATGCAGCTAACGCAGTCTTCCTCTTATCTTCAACATTTACTGCGTAAAATCATAAACAACTTAAATTCAATTACTTGGATGTATTTAAATAGAAGGTTGTCTCTACTTATGTTGATATGGATCTTAGTAGTAGGACATTGCTCTGCAAGTAAGCAGTCAAAGATGGGAATTTTACCCTTTATCCCTAAGCGTGAAAGATCCATTTTGTTTTGAAAATTTTAAATATGCCATGTCTAGAGTACCTGGATATGTTAAATGTATGGAGCCCTATGGCCTAATTTGGTGCGTCTAAGGTTTATATTCCCTCTTATTTGGTGGCCAGATAAGAACTGCAAGGGAATACACAATATGACAAAGAAAGCTGAGAGATACTAATGGGGTACTCTGATAATGAGAAATAGGTTTTTGCAACTAGAGGAGGTACTTGAACCTTCATTTAACCATAAAATATTTCACATGAGGAGTCTTGAGTCTAATTCATAATCATACCAGATCAAGCTGTTGCATGAGGACATGCAATCAGATAGCTGAGGGGAGATGTTAGGTCTTGAATTTACCCCTTTCTTCCTTACATTGTTCCATCCTTTTTCCCTAGTTCTATCCATATTTTGCAATTGGATCCTTATCATTCTCAGAAAAACAAGCATAAATATCTCAGGTATAAATAATTATCTTTTATTTCATTTTATTCTTTTTTTTACTTATAATTATGGATTTTTCCTTTCGTTTTGTTGTTCCATCCATGATTTGAAAGAAAGATTTAGAATCATAGGTGGTGCAAATGAAACAAATCGCCATATCTGGAAGTTAGTCCCACTTGGCATAAACTACTTGATAAAATGATGTGGTCAACATTAATGCATAAGGAATCTTGGATATGCCTTCATGTTTGAAACTGAAAATTCCTAAAAATATTTTGCAGTTCACCAGGCATGTTAGTTCGTGGAACAACTCGAAGTAAACACCTATTTATTCCTGAGATTATTTTATGTAAGGGATTGTTAGTTATAACTGTCTTGATGATTCAACAGCCCGAAGATCAAATATTTTCATGGATTATTGAAATTGATGTAACAAAATAGATTTTCTCTTGTATAAGTATACACAGGGAGGGAGATGCAAGGGTTCGATTCATAGATTGTAAGAGATATAGCAGAGTGACTGTAACTGTACTGCAATTTTTATCAAATTAATAAAGGAGTGATAATTCTCAATATTTCTTGGTTGCAACCTTTATGAGCTTTCAACAACATCTCTGTTTGACAGCCAGGGCCTGCCTTCTAATAGAGTTGTTGGTAGTTTAGATGCTTTAGTATTTTATTTCTATGTAAGTGTGTAATTTCAGTGTGATATATATTTATGGTTATATGCAACTGTATTTACTCAGTGATTGAATTATTTGGTTTTCCTTTGGCTTGTTGTAGGTGGTTTGGTGTGACAGTCGACTATGTAGTTAATATTTCCTTTTATGCAGAAGTGTGTTAGTAGTTGTTACAGACTTGCTCAACCCCTTTGTTGTGTGTTTTATTTATCTTTCTAGATTTGTCCTAATTAGAAGAGTCCTTTTCTTTGATGAATTTTTTGTTTGATTAGTGAGTAGATATCTTTCTCATTTGGTAAATTAGAGTTTCATTTCCTGCAAAAGTAATTCTAGGTGGATTTCTCCTTAGATGATAAACATTAATATTAGTATGATAGGAAATATAAGTTATTTTCAATATCTAGATGGGCGATATTACTTTGATTTCTTATAGGGAGCTGATTCCATTGAGTAGTAATTAGAATTGAGTGACTTTAATTTTACTTATCAACTATTGAACATGTTTATGCATGTGACTTTGCCAATTTCCTTTGAAATAATAGACTTCCATGGGTTGAAAATAAAATATTGAACACTCTTTTTTTTAAGTAATTAATGAGTATATAGAGTGCCCAACAATGTGCTTTGAAGCACCACTATCATTCAACCATGTATAACTTCCAGGTGTCACAGACTCGGAGACAACAGAGAATAGAATGCATTCTTCAACTTCTTATTTTGCCAATTTCTTAGGAGGTTATTCTTCATACATTCCTTAAATGGCATCAGAAATGACCTTTTGAAGAATTATATGGGAATCCACCCTCTTATAGCAAGAAAATATGTCATCAACAATTTCAATGTTCCAACAACAAGAGATTACCAAGCGAAATCCAATGAGGAAAGCGAATGGAGTCAGTGTGGATGTGTGAGGTGTGAGGATGGAGTTAGAAGGTGTAGCAAGGAGTGAAAAGGTGAGGAGTAGCGTAAGGAGAAGGTGGTTTGTAGAAGGTGGGAGGGAATTGGGGTGTGTAGCAAGTGGGTTATGCATAGGGAGTGTGGTGTGGAATGGTGTTGCGTGGAATGGTGCAAAGCTGTGTGAATGTTGATACATGGAATGGTGCAGAGATGTGAGAATGGTGTTGCATGGGGAATGAAAATGGAGAGTGAAAAATGGATATGAGTGTGGATTATAGTAGAGGGTTGAGAGAACATAGGAAACCCTAGGTTTGAAAGCTCTGATACCAACTTGGAAGGGAAATTCCAATAAGATATATGTTATTTATTGAATTGATTACTTTTTTGAGTACAATGAAACTTTATACAAATCAAGGGTCACCATTAAATGATGTGACCTATCAAGCCATTCATTAATAAATAAATAATTAATAACTAAGTTACTAAACTATTTAGTTTTATTACATCTGACTTATTGCATGAATTCCATGATTTGTTCCCTACAAATGTCTTGAAGGATACTTGAGTAATTTTGTGAATGACCGACAAAATCAATGGGTACAATGGCCACACCCTGTAGAATGGTGGCACAATAGTACATATCATACATCAACAAAAATGTCACCTTTTAAAGACTTATATGGGTATCCACCTCCTACAACAAGAGAATATTTGATCAACAATTTCAAAGTTCCAACAATAAAAGATTACCTAGAAAAATACGATGAGGGAATGTAATCGAGCTGGTGTGGATGTGTGAGGTGTGAGGATGGAGTTAGAAGGTGTAGCGAGGAGTGTACAAGTGAGGATTAACACAAGGAGTAGGTGGGCTATAGCAGGTGAGCTGGAAGTGGGGTGTGTAGTAGGTGGGATGTGCGAAGGGAGTGGTGGCATGGAATGGTGCAGGGCTATGAGAATGGTGTTTCATGGAGAAAAAAAATGGAGAGTGTAGAATGGAGAGGAGCATGGATTATAGTATAGGATTTAGAGAACATAGGAAACTCTAGGTTCAAAATCTCTGATACCAACTAGGAATGGAAATTCCAAAAGTATATATTTATTTATTGAGTTGATGATTTTTACAAGGAGTACAATGCGACTTTATACAAATCAAGGGTCACCATTAAATGATGTAACCTATCAATCCATTAATTAATAAATAACAAATTACTAACTAATTTACTAAACTATTTAGTTTTATTACAATAGACTTACTACATGAATTCTAGGATCTATTCCCTACAAAATTTTCAGAGATGAAGGGATGGTTAGAGACCTTGGAAAGATGAAGATACCATTAAAACCTAATGCAAGACTTATGAAGCAACAACCATCTACAGTATAAAGAAAAGTTAAAGACAAAATTATATCAAATGCTATATGCATGTATCATAGAACTGGTTGAAGAATATGAATGTATCATTGCAATAGTAGTGCATGATAAGAAGACTACTGTTGAAGTATGCATTTGCGTCGAACTAAGAAATTTGAACGATGCTTACCTACATGACCCTTTTCCAACTCTGTTTATAGTTGAGGTATTAGAAACTGTCGAGGGTGAAGAATTTTATTCTTTTATTGATGGGTTCTCTGGATACCATCATATCAAAATTGCAAAGGAATATCGATAGAAGACAACCTTTATAGTGAAGTGGGGATGTTTTCCGTACACAGTCATACCCTTTGGACTCAAGAATGATCCTATTATATTTTCCAGGATAGTTGTGGTTGCGTTCAAGGATTTTATTCATAAGTTTCTTGAGGTCTACTTCGATGAATGGACGACGTTTGGGCTCATAGAATATTACATTAAGAGGTTTAGAATGATGTTGGAATGGTGTCGAAAGTATTAAATTTTGTTGAATTTAAAGAAATGTATATTTTGTGATCCTTTTGGAATTTTGTTGGTCCATGTTGTTTGTTGTGGGGAAATCTTGGCCAACCCTGCTAAAATTGTGATCATCGTCGACCTACCACCCCCTATGATAGTGAAGCATCTCAGATTGACATTAAGATATAAAGGATACTATAGAAAATTTATGAAAGGATATGCTGTAATGTACCTGACCCTCCGACCGACGAAGAGGACACTACTAACACCAATCATACGGGCAAATAGCCCCATGAAGATGAACATACATCAATGCTGAAATAAAAAGCTTAAACATAATACATACCAAGATGCATAATCCATCATACCAAGATGCATAGTTCCTCAACATTCAGCAGAAGCAAACATATACCTTCTAGCATTCAACATGTTCATCATTTCTCATGAAACAATAGATATTATTGAAAAGATGAAATAGTTAGGAGTACTTATCTTTTAATGAAGAACTCGCCCTGCAACCAACTACATCGTTGCAACGTTCCACCCAACCATAGGCTAGCGTGCTCATCAATCTCTCAGCAACACTACCACCCTGAGCTGGGCATGATTCCTCCAGGAATAAGGGTTAATGCAGGCTTACACATAGCCAAGGTTTTCCAATCAGCCAAACCCACATAGTAGGGTTTTACCAGGTTGTCAAGGAGCTAGGAAAGGCTAAATTCTAAGCTAGTGGCCTCAACACCAGTCTTCTCAAGCATACCCAGCCTCTAATACCACTCTCAACAGTCCAAATACCAACCAATGCATACCGCAGCGAAACAATCCAATCACAGCTCTGTGAAGAAGGCAAAGACAACCTGGTGACAATCCCAAAAAAAAGGTGAAACACAATTCAGGTCCACAAGATGATTCATGGTTGTTCTTGGCCCTAACGTGGCCAAAAAAACTCAACAGAAACCCAACACTAGGGTACACCAACAACCAGAAACTCACAATGAAACAATGGCAACATTACGCAGTCTGCAATTGGGAAAGAAGCCGAAATCCCGGCGTGGACAGAGCAAAACTCAGTTAACGAATGTGGAAATCAACAGCCAACCAACATCCATGCACCCACAGCACACAATTCCTAAAAGCAATTGCTAAAGAAAGTTGCACAAACAAGAATGGGGAAAGAACAAACTCTCAACCTGTGAGCAAGGGAAAAAGACACAACCCAGGAAAAACATGGAAGGAAACACAACAGTATACAGCTCACGATCCACCACAAAGGATGGAAAACAATACACAGCTCAATAATTCCAAAGGAAAACCAGTTCTCTGTGTGAATGGAAGGAACACCACCACAGACTGACAAATGACATGAGAGATGGAAAATGAACCCCCAAACAAGAAATCACAGCCCTTCTTAACTTGGCTCTGCATGAGGAAGATTAACCAGCCCCCTGCGCATCCCTGCGTGAGAGTGAACTCCCAAAATCCCCCCAAGAGTGTGTGTAGTGATGGTTCCCTTACCCACGTGAAGGTGGGGAGTGGACTGGTGGATTGAGTGTGTGGCAAAGGTTGACAGTCCTACCACCCTCCACTTCCAGCAATCAATTCCCCAACAACTTAGTAGATCATTAAAAAAGTGGTAGGATCAGACAAGGGAAGGTGGGAAAATCAAATAGGGTGAAGACATGTAGCTTTTCCCCCCATGACTCAAGGTTCATCATTCCCCCCCCTTATCCTTTGAAATCATGCCCATTTCATTTTAACGTTGCACCGTTGTAGCTGGCTGTAGGTTTATTTTAATTGATGTGCGTATTTACATGATGCCAAACTATAATGTGCCGGATAGCACGATATACCATCGGCAACTATCCCTATTTCCGAAACATACACAACCAAATCGATGCTGGGGATTTTGCCTTTAGCTCCTCACCACAATTAATTACATTATATACATCATGCAAACGGGGTCAAAACCGGGGTGTTACATTCCCCTCCCCCTTGGAATAAAACCGTCCTCGGTGTTCCAATACATAGGAATACATATACAATTTGCACATCCAAAGTTTCAAAATTTTGCAGATATATCCCACGTTCAATTATTTACTTTGAATGTTCAGGACCAAGCCTCTTGGCTTCTATGAACTTCTCTTGTTGGTTCTCAGCTTTCAACTTATCCTGAAGTCTAGGAACTTTGAGGTTGTTTCCCTCTTCATGTTCCCTCATGGGATAGTCCTGGCGTAAATGATGTCCTCCGCATTCCCAACATTTCACTGGCTGCTTCATCTTTACCTGCTCAATTTCCTTTGAGTCTTCATGCCTAGACCATTTCTTAACGGGTCGCTTGGACAAATGTCCCATCACTGATCCACCCTCCTTTCCCTTGCGGATTGCTCCCAGAAGGATTTTCACCTTCCTTTGCAAACCAATAGAGTCTTGCAAAATCTGGTGGTTCATTTCATTTTGCCCTTTCTGTATCTTGAGCATCTCCCCAATATTTTCTTGGGTCTTGGAAATAATTTGAAGGATACTTCCAACCAATTCTAGCAAATTTTGATCTGCTGCCATGATCAATGTGCACCACCGAGTTTCACTTTTCTCACCTGTGAAATGCACCGTTGAAATTCTGTCAGGCCAAGCATAATATAGACATTAAAATTAGTCAGTTAATTGCCTAATTGGCATGACAGTCCAAGTATTATCAAGGAGTCTTTCATATTTTTCATGCCTTCCCAATAGGCACATGAGCTCATTCATGTCCATTCTTGGGCAGGGATTTAACCATTCCATCATTCACAAATTACTTTAAGCAAATACACACATTCCATTTTCAATCATACATGAATTCAACAATCTTTTGTTTTCACAATGTAGAAATATATATATATATATATAAAAGGGAAAGAGAGAGAAGCAAGAGTTTTTCCCCTCTTTGTTTTGTTCCATCCTGCAACCCACACCACTGCTATGGATTTTCATGCTCTCAGCCTCTTTCACTTCACTGTGAATGCTATACCAATCACTCTTGGTCATGACACTTAGTGTATCTGGTCTATTTCAGACCTCTCAACCATGGAGTCTCTCCACATGGCTTGTCTCGGCTGCTAGGACCTCCACAGTCTTACTAGCAAATTTTTCATTACCACTCATTCCGAGCTCTCCAGGACAGTCACATGTCCACATGCACCCCTAGGATGCTCTCATAGTCCTCACTTCCAATGATACCTATATCCAAACATTGAATAGATTCACATGTTTAGTTTATTCTCATCGGTTTTATCTCTAGAACAAGAGATTAAAACATCATAACCAAATCATATACACATGTACATTCATAAGCAAAATAATCTAATACTTATCTGTATTGTGCGTTTCCTCGTTGGTCCACAGGATCCTGCTTCACTTTGCAAGCCTTGGGATTTCCTATGGACTTGGATGTTAGGTTAGCACGCAAGCTGCTCCACAACATCAAATAATTAATGTCCACCCAGTACACCCTCATGTTAACTGGGTTTGGAACTTTACCATGACCATTTCCAGGTCCAAGATCTACTATGGATCCCCAGGCATATAACAACCCAATATACACTTATATCAACAATAATACATACACTTATATCAACAATAATGCACACTTATATCGACAATACACTTATATAAACATACACTTATATCAACAATAATGCACACTTATATGAACAACAACCCTTACTCCGCAACCCCTCACAAAAACCGTTTGCCTTTTCTCTTTAGGGTGCAACACCCAACTGCATCTATTTAGCCTATCAACACAAGCAATATAAGCAAACTCATTAGCGTTATTTCTCTAAAACTGTAATCATATTTCATATCATTCACTATCAAGTATCGAAACACTAGGAGTGCGTCCACTCCCTAGGGTGTAGTCAATGTTGAAAACCCTTTCATGACTCGATATCGGAAAAGTGTGCACCCTTTCCCAGTGTGTGCCATGCAGGCCCTATTCATACTCAAGCAATCAGTCATCATGGAAATAAAGTCAAAACATGTTCTGCATATGGAATTTTAATAATTTGACATGCATATTCTTAGCAAGGGTCATAGAACACTTATCCATTTGCCGATGCAGTATTCCTTCGTTAAGGAGGAATGGGGCTCCCTTCTCTGAGTTGACAGTCCCTCAATTAGCCATCCCAACTCCTCTTTACATTTCATATCCACACATGTCTTACCGACATGATCTATACCATCTCACTCATGTTGCTTACCAACCATGCAGTGCAGATGAGACATTCCCAAAATGTCCAATGGAGTTTCACCCAAAACCCATTTCCAAGATAAGGGAAAACATTCCCATGAAGTTTGGCTCCTGCA
Source organism: Pseudotsuga menziesii (assembly GCA_001517045.1). Classification (NCBI taxonomy): domain Eukaryota; kingdom Viridiplantae; phylum Streptophyta; class Pinopsida; order Pinales; family Pinaceae; genus Pseudotsuga; species Pseudotsuga menziesii. The sequence goes on along the minus strand of LPNX010899499.1, from coordinate 238,667 downwards.
GGCCATCACACATGATCTTCCTGCAGTGTGTACCCCTGGCATATTCATCAAATAGCCAAACAGTCAATCATTATCTGATAATACAATCCAAATTGATTGTTCCATAACCAAGCAATGACATTAGTAATCAAATTCAATAAGAATTTGCAACTCTGTATACTACAGAAATTGATTTGCTTAGCAATGAGGTGATCCTCATTTGTGGGTCTCTTGTAAGTAGCACCACTATGCCCATTACAGTTTTATGCTTCTAGCATAATATGAATACCCACTTACAATGCGTCCTCCTGACGCAATCTTTTGCAAGCCAATAGTGATTAGTAGTTGTCAGCAATTTCTTAAATCCGAAATTCACAATTCAAATTTAACAACCCATTATGCATACCAACTATTTTCACAGCCATGAGACTCTTCTCATAAGGTTTGGCTGTTTCACATGGTAGATTTCGGTCTTTGTCATGGTCTTACCCTCGTTGCCATGCCCCCAAACAATCTACCTGAACCTGAACCTTAGTCAGCCAACACTTGGTAAGTCTTGATGCATATAACTTTTTCATTGCTACAACAATCACTGAAGTATTTTCAGAATTATATAATTCAGACACTTCCAGTTGTTAATCACATCAATATTACCAAAACACATTCACTCCATGCAATCATGATCATACTAAAAATGCAAGGTATAGTCACATCATTTATGCAATTTAAATGAATTGTTTAGATACTCCTTACTTCACAAGCGTATCATTGTACCACCTTGCTCTTCCATACAGAATTTCCGGTAGCCAATCGATCATGACTACCATCTTCATGCACTTACTATCCTACATCCATAATAGCTCTTGAAGTGGTTCCAGAATTATCGTCAATTCATCATTTTAGCCATTGGTTAGCTATAATAGCACATGCACTATATTGAGGCATTATCACAACATTTGCACCCATACTTATGTATGCATATCTACAACACTTACTCATACTTTTCATATGCACCCATTCAATGCAAAACTACAAGATTTATAAAATATTTTAATGCATATCCACTCAATGCTACCTTGCATTGATTCATGAATACTATGCATTCATACCATGCATGGCCTAACTATGACTACTTCATATAGGATGCATTACTATAATCAAGATGATCAGTACTTACTTCCCTTGGACTACTAAGCTCAATCAATATATACAAGCATGACACCTTTCTATATGAATGTAGTATAACATTCAAATATCCACATGGTACGAGGTCTCTTTCCTTTACCACTCCATGGAATTAGTCATAATCAAACTCTTACCTTCATGGGTCCTACTTACACCCTTGGCATGAACAATTTGGTTGGTACTTTGCAGGATATTGCAGAATTTGCTCACCAACTTTTGATTATGGACTTGTTGCCTCGTCCATTCTCCAGAGGGTTGCTAGTCACATTCATCAGCATCAACAACATATTCATCCAGGTCCATGTTGTCGTTGGTTTTTCCACTAATGCCAAAACCAGTGCAATAACTATCATTAGGGGTTCATTATAAATGTATAATCCTCGATATCCTATGTATGCAAAGCATATCCTCATACATTTCAGGTATAAAACTTAGGAAATGTAGTTATAATCAGCAGGATAGGGTTTAAGGAAATTTCCCGTTTCAAGTCTCACATCCTCGCATGGAACTCCTCTTCCACACAGCAGCTGGTTTGACTTCATGGTCTTGCTATCCCTAGGCATGCAATCCCTGTATTTGTCCATACTGACAGCAACACATTTCTCTTTCAAGCAATTACTAGCACTTTGCTGCTCCATACTCATATTCGGGTAATTCTCCCTATCAGGTCTCATCCCATCTACAACTCTGACACTTTGGATATCTAAGAAACAAATTTCTCCAGTGCTCATCGGAAACCCTAACAACAATAATTTCCTGTTGCACCGGTGGCTTCCTCAGCTAAATTTTTTCTGTGGTATCAGCGATCTGAACCACAATCCTTCGGGTGGATTGTTCTTTAGGTAGCCGTAACTGCGGCCAACAAACCGATTGTGGGTTCTGTAGACCATACAACCCATTGACAATCTCATCAACTGATTTTCGGTGATCTGATCCACTAGTCTTCCCTGTCGCACCGGTGATTCAAACAACAAATCCTTCCCACTATGTTGGCGACCAGAACCACTATCCATCGGGTGGATAGTTCCTTAGGCATCCACAATGGTGGGCGCACAAATGTCTGACTCCTATGACTTCCATTGGCACTCAAAACCCCTAAGTTCTATGTGTCAGCAATTGATAGTTGAAAGTTCTAGCCATCAGAATGCTAGTCCACATGGTAGCCGCAATGGTGAGCAGTAAACTATCTGTGGATTTTGCGGCTAAACAACTCATCGACAGTCAAAACAACTAACTGCCTCTGATGTATCAGCAGTCCAATCTTCTAATTTCTTCCAATGGTTCCAACACTTCGGCAAAATTTTTCTTTCCTTGTTTATCGCCGCGTCGGCTCCTCAAAAAACTAACCTTCACCGACGTTTCGGCGATCTTCGGAAGATCTCCACCGAAATTGTGGCTCTTCCTTTAACTAATTTCCGTCGAAACCTTCTCTTCTCTTCCATCGCTGCATCAGCAACCTCATCCTCTAATTATCAGCAATACAATCTTCTTAAGTCTTCCGTAGCCGTAAGTCTATCGATGGTCGGAAGCACTAGTTGCTGCGGTGTCGGAGGTCTAGTTGACTAAGAGCCGCAACGACGGATTCTCAAACCTTTAACGTAACTGATCGGCGATCCAATCCTCAATAAATTTTCGACGATCTTATACTTAAACAAAATTTTCAAATTTTCTTCTCATCGGCTGTTAGAAGTACTAATCACTACAGCATCAATGGTTGAAACCTCTATCCATCAGAAGGATAGTTCACTGGCTAGTCGTAACGGCAGACATTCAATCCACTAACTTCATCCGATGGCCGACGATTCTAGGACTTAGAGAAATTTTCAAAATTTTCCCTTTAGTCTTCCTTTTCACCGCTTGATCGACTCAATTCTCTTCTTTTCCTCTGTGAAATAGTTCCATTAGTAGCTGCAATGGCGGCCCACCATCTTCTATCTTCTTCCGATCGACATCCCAATCCGCTAATGCTTTCCAATTGGCGAACTGATTTTTCCCGTCATCAGCAGTCGGAGCCTTTCCCTATCGGAAGACTAGTGCTCTAGGCTTCCAAAACGGTGGGCGCATGAACCACTAACTTCTGTCAATCCAAACAACTAATTTTCATCGATGTATTGGCTCAGAATTCTAAATTTCGCCGATTAAATCGCCTAACTCCTCCGCTGCTTATCGATGCCTCGAACAACTAAGTTTTGTCGACATATCGATGGCCTTCGACTGATTCCCTCTGCAACTGCGGCTCTGGTTTCCACTGTTTTCCATTGATGATTTCAACACTTAAACCAAATTTTGAAAATTTCCTACTGTCAGCAATCAGAACCACTAACACTGTTGCATCGACATTTTAGTCCCTACGGCAGCTGCAATGGTGGTCTGACATACTGCTAAATTCTTCTATGGTGTCGGTGAACCCAACATCTATTTTTAGCCGATGTCCTCGGTAGTCCAAATAGCTAAATTTTGTTGATGCCGAAGTCAATATCGAGCGTTTCTTTAACTACATCGAGCTGGCGTTTCGACAGTCTTTGCCTGATCTTCACCGAAACTGCGACTCCCACATCCACTAAGTTCTGCCGACAGTCGATGAAAACTTAGAAAATTTTCTCACAATTTTCCTTCCAACTATCCTCCGTCGAGTGTGTTTCCACCTAGCTCTCCACTGCATCAGAAGTCCGTCCCATTAAGTGTTCTGGTGAACCGACAATTCAAACACTTAGACAAATTTTTGTGGAAGTTTTTCTGTCATAAAATTCTGATCTCTGCTGGGAAAAAATAAATCCTACCTCTGTCACTGCATCTTTCATGGCCCATTCAGGCCCATGCTGCAACATGAGCTCTGATACCAATCTGTAACGTCCCCGACCCTCTGACCAGCGAAGAGGACGCTACTAACACTAATCATATGGGAAAACAACCCCATGAGGATGAACAGGCATCAATGCTGAAATAAAAAGCTTAAACATAATACATACCAAGATGCATAATCCATCATACCAAGATGCATAGTTTCTCAAAATTCAGCAGAAGCAAACATATACCTTCCAGCATTCAACATGTTCATCATTTCTCATGAAACAATAGATATTATTGTAGAGATGAAATAGTTAGGAGTACTTATCTTTTAATGAATAACTCACCCCGCAACTAGCTACATCGCTGCAATGTTCCACCCAACCATAGGCTAGCGTGCTCATCAATCTCTCAGCAACACTGCCACCCCCGAGCTGGGCATGATTCCTCAAGGAATAAGGGTCAATGCAGGCTTACACATAGCCAAGGTTTTCCAATCATCCAAAACCACACAGTAGGGTTTTACCAGGTCATCAAGGAGCTAGGAAAGGCTAAATCCCACTCTCAACAGCCTGAAGACCAATCACTGCATACCGCAGCAAAACGATCCATTCATAGCTCTGTGAAGAAGGAAAAGACAACCTGGTCACAATCCCAAACAAAATGTGAAACACAGTTCAGGTCCACAAGATGATTCAGGGTTGTTCTTGGCCCTAGCATGGCCAAAACAACTCAACAACAAACCAACACTAGGGTACATCAATAGCCACAAACTCACAATGAAACGATGGAAACATTATGTAGTCCACAATTGGGAAAGAAGATGAACTCCCGGCGTGGACAGAGGAAAACTCAGTTAATGAATGTGGAAATCAATAGCCAACCAACATCCATGTGCCCATAGCACACAATTCATCAATGCAATCGCTAAAGAAAGTTGCACAAACAAGAATGATGAAAGAACATACTCTCAACCTGTGAGCAAGGGAAAAAGACACAGCCCGGGAAAAACATGGAAGGAAACACAACGGTCTACAGCTCACGATCCACCACGAAGGATGGAAAACAATACACAGCTCAATAATGCCAAAGGAAAACTGGTTCTCTACGTGAATGGAAGGAACACCACCACAGAATGACAAACATCATGAGAGAGGGAAAATGACCCCCCAAACAAGAAATCACACCCCTTCTTAACTCGACTCTATGTGAGGAAGATTAACCACCCCCCTGCACATCCCTGCATGAGAGTGAACTCCCAAAATCCCCCCAAGAGTGTGTGTAGTGATGGTTCCCTTACCCACGTGAAGGTGGGGAGAGGACTGGTGGAGTGAGCATGTGGCAAAGGTAGACAGTATTGCTACCCTCCACTTCCAGCAATCAATGCCCCAACAACTCAGTAGATCATTAAAAAGGTGGTAGGATGAGACAAGGGAAGGTGGGCAAATCAAACAAGGTGGAGACATGTAGCTTTTTCCCCCATGACTCAAGGTTCATCATCACCCCCCCCCTTATCCTTTGGAATCATGCCCTTTTGATTTTAGTGTTGCACCGTCGTAGCTGGATGTAGGTTTATTTTAATTGATGTGCGTATTTACATGATTCCAAACTATAATGTGCCAGATAGCACAATATACCATCGACAACTATCCCTATTGCCGAAACATACACAACCAAATCGATGGTGGGGATTTTGCCTTTAGCTCCTCACCATGATTAATTACATTATATACATCATGCAAATGGGGTCAAAACCCGGGTGTTACATATGCAGAGGTAACTGCTTCAATGAAAAAAATGTTAAAAAAGGATATTAAGTTCGAGTAGATGAAAAAATGCCAAGTAATTCTAGATCTGCTGAAGAACAAGATGATCATAAAAACCATACTATTTTTTTCATATTGGAAGAAGGAATTTCATGTATATGTCGATGTGTCATCTATTTCACTCCACGTTGTACTTGAGCATCTTGGCGAAGGATCAATTGATCATCCTATTGCATTATCTAGTAGGAAATTGTCAATATTAGAAAAGAATTATACTGTGACTGAAAGAGAAGGATTAGCTATGGTGTATGTGCTACAAAATTTTTGACACTATCTGTTAGGTGGACATTTCAAGATGTTCATAGACAATTCAACATTGATATACGTGGTGAAAAATACAGTGTTGGGGGGTAATATTTGCCGATGGCTCCTTTTCCAGGAATTTGATTTTGAAGTTATTGTTAAACTAGACCAACTAAACTCAGTACTATACCACTTGTCAAGAAATGAAAATGGAGAAGAACGTATGAATCTCAACGATAACATTATGGATACACAACTATTTGTGATCAGGATGTTTTATTACCAATACAAATATATTATACATTTTTTAGTATGAGATTTGCACCCAAAGGATTTAGTACTATGCAGAAAAATAAATTACTAGTATGAGATGCATACTTCCAATTAATAGATGGATATCTATATAAAATGTGACCAGATAAAATTATTCGTTGCTTTGTATTGAAACATGAGTGACTAATGCTATTAAATGAAGTGCATGATGTTGTTGCAAGAGGACATCATGTTCGAAAATATAAAGTGAGGAAGATATTGAAGCATGATTATGGTGGGACACTTTTCATGCAGATGCTAGAGAATATTGTTGCAACTGTTATATCTTTCAAAAATTTGGAAAATTTTCGTGACGAGATGAAATTTCACTCGTACCTTAAATAAATTTGCAGGCATTTGAGAAATGGGGTATTGATTTTGTCGGACCTATTAACCCATGAGGAAAGTGAACAGGTGCAAGGTACATAATTACTGTAGTAGATTACATGACTAGATGGGCCGAAGTTATACCATTCTAGGATTGTACTACTGCGACTGCTGCCAAATTTATGTTCGGCAATATTGTCACTAGATTTGGATGCCCAAAAATATTGATAAGTGATTAGTTGATCCAAAAATTAACTGAATAATTCTAGATCCAACATAGGAAAAAAACATAATCATCCTCAAGTGAATGGTGTTGTCGAAGCAATCAACAAGATCCTAGAGAATACATTGAAAAATATTTGTAATGTTCAAAGAGACGACTAGGACCAAACAATTTATGTGGTACTATGGGAATATTGCACGCCTTATAAGAAGTTGACAGGATGAACTTCATTCTGGTTAGTGTATGGACAAGAGATTGTTATGCATATGGAGTACATTATACCTAGTTTAAGGGTTGATACAATTATGGAAATGAATGATAGTGGTGTTATCAAATATAATGTCACAGCTTGTGCATCTAGAGGAAGAAATTTTTTTCAGAGGTTATCACCAAAAAGTTGAAAAGAAAAGACATAAAGTATTGCATGACAGGAACATTTAGAATAAGCAATTTGAGGTCGGTAGAAATGTCCTTCTTTATGATAGTAAGTTCTTAAGGCATCCTAGAAAAATAAAAACACATTAGATGGGGCCTTATGTTCTCATCAAAATCACTTAAAGAGGTGCAATACAACAGGAAAAATTAGATATAAGACCTCTCAAACAATTGATGAATGGAAGTAGACTATATCCTTACTAGAATACCCGTGACCTTCTCGATTGAAAAAAGATATGAAAATGTACAAATTTACAATGTGTTTTGTTTTGTGTCGCAAATAATGTAGATTTTGAGGAAAAAGTACAAGTGGTCACATACTATCTATCTGTCACAAAATCAAAATGGTAGTGAACAATCTTGACCTATCGCAAGAAAAGGGATGTGTCGTGTTAACACTCAGAATGTACCCAGGTTGTAAAATATAGATTCCAAGGTAACAACAAAACCACTTTTAGAAAGAAACTGGCTTTCCTTTCTAGAGAGGGATCTCTCAGATACATATTTAACAAGGCCAGATATAAATCAACACAGCTCAAAGATTGTATAAATGGTTGAAACAATACACATAACCATTGGGCAATGGGGTCACATATATATAAAGATATCACAAAGACACATGCATAAGATTTTTATCAAAGGCAAGATAACCATTCCATCACAGTCATTCATTTAGGTCAGGTGAGATAGAAGAGACAATGAACAGCCCATTAATATAGAGCATCAAAGACGAATTCTATATTAACTTTAGTGGAAAATGTATAAAATATCTGAAACAACGATCAGAGCATAAAAATTATGAATTCCAATCATTCAACATTGTGTTTTCAGATATGATGAAAAACAGAATGAAGTGTTACACTGGAAAAAACAATCACAGAAAGAAGAGCAATACGGACTGTAATGTAAATGACGCAGGAATCTCTGATAACTCTTATGCATTTGCTTTGTTATTCACAAAATATATGTCTTCAGAAGAAACATTTAACAACAATATGGGTTCCAACCCCCATCACATAAAATAAATGCACTTATATACATAAAATCATCTCATCTTCCAAAAAGATTTATAACTGAATAAATGAATAATCAAAGTCTTGTAACTAAATTCCTAACTCCTAGGAATAAACTACTAGCTTTGATCCTAACAGATCATTAAGTTAAAATCAACTTGGTAACATGGCCTCATCCAAGCAGCTCCTCCATGGGTGACACCTGTCTTCATGAATGAAGGATGTAATTCATTTTCCCGAATCTCTCTATGGCTCTCCATTGCTCTGCGCTGGGAATATCATATTCAATCATCTCTCGGATGGACACTTCCAGCTCCATGTAGGATTCATATGACACTTTAGGCAGCCTTCCTCTAATGATCAGGAACTTTTGCAATATGTCGAAATCCTCTGTCAATTTATCTACGATGACTTTCCTTGTCAGCCCCTTTTCCAGATCGTCAAATTTGGAATGATCCATTCGGCCTTGTACCAACAGGTTGTGATAGTGCTCCTGAGAAAACATTCGTCCCTCTTCGTCCCAAAAGGAAGAAAGGCCGTCTTCAAATAATTCTTTGAAGGCCTGTTTGAAGTCATCAACCTGTGAGATCATTTCATAAGCTTTGTCCTAGACTGCCTTCATCAGATGATGCTTATGGATAAACTTTTTGGCCCATAGTACCATTGCTATTCTGTCATTTACTCCTATATCATGCAACCTTGGTATGTTAATGAATTTAAGAAATTTAACGCGTTCTGGGCCATAGCAAGGGGTTTCCTCTCCATAGTTTCATTTACTAACTTCAGTCTTTGATTGGCCAGATTGATCAATATGCTTTGATCATCAACGAAGTTTAAATAGTGCCTAAATTTAGTAATTTCTACAGATAATGTATCCCAAATTATGTGTTTCGCTCCCTGGAGAGGACCCTTTTCGATGTTTCTTTCCTCCAATTCATTAAATTTCTTTTGTATCTGATTTCTATCTTGCAATATTTTATTTTTATTCTCATTCACTTTGGCTAACTCGGACTTGATATTTTCATTTTCCACCTTTAACTCTTTTATTTCTTCATCCTTTAGGCTGACCTGGGACATGGGTACTAACAAGTCATCTGCAGAAAAATCATTTAATGGTTTCTCAATGTTTACAATAGACAGGTCCTCATCAGTGGGAGTCTGACTCATCAATTCCTCCATGATCTCTTTTTCATCGTTTTGATCCTTTTTCAGCAGAGAGATTTGTGATATCAGTTCACTTCGTTCTGTTTCCCATTTGTCTTTTTCCTCTTGTAATTTGACAGCTCTTCCTTTATGCTTCATCATCTCCTGGTAGATCTTGTCCTTCTCTTATTGTACCGCTAATAATTCGAATGATTGAACATGTTCAGTGTTTGGGATCTTCAAGCTTTTCTTCAAAACCTGGAGGGCGTTGTCCTTTTCTTCCAACAGTCTTTTGATTGCTTGGGTGTTGTCTCTCTCATTTCTTGAACTGATAATGTCTTCTTGTAGCTTTTTAATTTGAATGGCATTGGCCTTATTTTCAACTTTTTCATGTTTTAACTGAACTTCTAACTTGTCTACCAAAATTTGTAACTTATTGATTCTCATCATAGCTTGCAATAGATCTGAATAAATAATGTCACTTGTTTGCTTATGTAGCTGTATTTTGTTGGGTACACCAATATTGTCTAATCTTACTTATATCTCTAACATCTTCTTATCATTTACCATGGCCAATTTAAAGGTGTTTCTTTCTATATCTCTGGTAGAAACCAAAGAGGTTTTCGGATTGTTCAAACTCCTTACCCGCGGGAGTAAATTCCTTGTCTCTTCTAGGGACTGTTTTTGTTTCTCCATATAACTGGCCATGAGTTCCTCTTTGGACTTGAAAATTGGGCTTGATTCTGAACTATCTACACTTTTAAAAGGAAACTGATTTACCTGTATAGATTTTGTTGGAACTAAAGAAACTCTCTTTAAATCTTCTGAAATCTCTTCACTTAAAACTCCACCAACTTGAAACAACTTTTCCTTTTTGTGTGACCCATCCTCATCCACTTCCATGCTTTTAATTTCAGACAGACTCCTTTTAATCAAAATATTAGGACCCTCTGTCACTGGAGATACTGCAACTGGTATAACACCTGCACTTTCATCAGATCTTGGAATTTCCGTAAAATGAGACAAATTGGCTGTCTCGCTCAGGCCTTCAATAACTTTGTGGTCAAATGGCTTGTTTTTGTTTTCCTGCTTTCTCAGGGAAATTATATGATGGGGGTCATAATTTACCCTTGGCTCTTTTTGAAATTCCATGCTTCTCAACAATTTTTCTATAAACACCAGGGCACCTTTACTTTTGAAAATAAAAGAACCAACTTTGAGAGGGAACTTGATATTTGAAGATTTATTAAAGGCCCTAAAATGTTCTTCCTCTGAATGCAACCTTTGTCTCATAAAATCTAATGCAAAAATTATGGGAGTAAGGAAAGCAGGTAACCTATAAGGCTCCCCAGTAAATCCATATATCCTCAAAATGGTGGAATCCTTAGACAGGAACCAATATCTGATTCGATCCTCAGGTGAGGGCTGCATCATACATTTCATCTCTTCTAGGACCCAGGGAAACACTTCATCAAATAACATCCTGTATATTTCTGACATGATTGAATTGGAAAATTCAAACATGTTGATTTGCTAGGGCAAATCTGTAGAGAACATGGTACTTAAAAACTGCAACTCGGTGACGTTCGAACACAGCAACAGGTTCAGTAAATAAGTTTGAAACTTGAAGAACCTAACTTTCAGAAATTCACTCAATTGAAGATGTATTGCTTCTGCCAAGTATTCATCCAGACTGAATACATGAATTGACTGAGACTCAAAACTCAATGAACTTATTTTTAACAGAAATCCCAGGATGAATTCATTTACATGACAATCATCATCTAGATCCAAGACTTGACAGACTAATGACACCACTAATTGAACTTCATCTCTGAAAATACAAACATGGTATGGAGGGAAAAGACCATCTAATGACTGACCATCCTTAAGAATATTTGACAAGAATTCACAACGGACCTCGGTTTCACAATTTTTATACACTTCGGCTAAAATGGACTCATTTACAGGTTCATGACTTTCAGGGTAGTTATCGGGCAAGTTCAGGTTTTCACAGATGACTTTGGCATCAATATTACATAGTATCCTAGACGTAGAATGACTCACAATGACTCTCTGAGAAGGGGAATAATTAACTGCGCACCATTCTGCGAACTTGGGAAAATGCAGGGTTTGCTCGAAAGCAAAATAATATAAAAACGATTTACAAACATTTAGGACATCATTACCCTGTGAATTGTATTGCCACAACCTATCTTTGCTGACTGATACACTTCCTACGGACAGGAAAGGGTCACACACTCCTCTGTCCCTGTCAACCAAATAGTCTTCTCTGTCATCCAAAATATGACTAAACCCTTCCAAATCTTTTCCTTGGTCCATAATTCAGTCAATAATGGCAATTAGATGGATGAATTTCGGGCATTTGAGCCTTACCTGTTACTGTGGCTGCATGTGTTCGAAATTGACTGTAGAGGTTGATGAGCACGCAGGTCCTTTTTCATTCGTCTGGCACCAATAATATAATACTTTAGCAAGTCAACTTTGTTTATATAGGACCCCACTCCAGAGGTCCCCCTTCGGCGGTTTCCACCAAACCGCTTTTGCCTCCGGAATGCACCACAATCGACCACATGTCCCGTGGTTTCCATTCCGCTACCACCTTTTATCTCCAACTACCACACAACTTCCCACTCTGGATCCATCCATGATCATCGATGTAATTCACCTTTATTTCCCAGCCGTCGGATCAAGCGACATGTACCTAATTCTGCTGGGGTCCTTCATTTTATCAAGCGTGCAAGTCTACCGGGCGGAGCTCACAATGACCGTAGATTTCATCGAGCTGGATCGACGACCGTTGATCTTCACGTCTCATCAAACGTCCAGTATGTCTTTATCCTTCTTGCATCTTTATAAAGCGGACATGATATAAACTGTCGATTTCCATTTCCTCGCTTTGCACCATTGGATCCCGTGACAATTCACCGCTTACTCGTCCTTTGTCATACCTTTATACCATAATATTTAACCAAAGTTTGACAAGAAACCATTATTTATTTTTTATCATGGTCCCTTCGAGCCTCTGCTAGGTAGGGTTGTTAACATGTCGAAGGCCAAATATCGATGAAAAGAATAGAAAATTCATTGCATGAAAATCAGGTCACAATAAGGCAACTGGCTGCATTTAATATTCCAAACTCAGGAGAATTTGACGACATACTTTTTGGTTTTTCTATCATTATTTCACAATAACTACCAATTAGGTGACAAGGAAAGTGACTATTGAGTGGAAGTTTCCTTGTAATGTTTTGGACGATCACCCCGTGTGATGGAAATTGTTTCCAACTTTCTAATTTATTTCCCGCTCGTGAAAAGGAAAGACGACTTGGATAGATGAATGCATATCATATTCGTGTCGAAGCATCATTCATTCAAGTTTGTACCCAACATAGTAAATTGAGTTGTTTTGTCTGCAAATAAGAAAGTCAATGTGAGGTTTTGTGGAGTATGGTCATATCTATTTCCAGTACAACCACTGTAACATAATTTGGTGTCATGACCCTTTTACCCACACTCATTATGGAAGAAACTGTTAGATATGTTCCACCCTAGGTTGTGGTTGCATAAGAAGCTAAACAAATCCCATTCATTCCTAAAGAGAGGTTACGACTAGGACCACCTGGAACATCGAGATGAAACATTCTAGTAGCCATAAGAAAACAATGACACCACCACCGCCATATGATGAAGAACCACGCACTGCCACCATGCTATTAGATTATGTTACAACCATACCAGATGATGCCCTTAAAATTAGAATCTTGAATAATTTAGGATACCCACTGGTAGCACCAAGTGTACCAAAAAGAGTCATAATAACAATGAACATACTCCCAAATCTCAAGAAGATGACCCTTTTCAGTGAAAATTTCCAGAATTCGTAATTGACAAATACTTGGTTGTTGTTCGTGAAATAGAGGATGACCCTAAACACTTAGTTACAATGGAATGGTAAAGGGGGAAAGATAAATTTCCTTTCTTTCTCTCATGACATGCTTCATTTTGGTCATAGTGTAGAGGTGAATGCATGTGTTAAGAAATTGCTAGTATCATTCCATGGTGGATTTCTATGGCTCGACTGAATGGTTTATGTTTATATCAAGATTATAACAATGATTATGGGACTCCCACTTGTAGGTGTTGACCCAACACCATTTTTTTTTGGAAAAAATAGGAAAATTTATTCACGAGTATGCTCAAAGAAACGTACTACTTATCTAGAGAAAGTATAGGATTTTCCATCACCTCTATCAATGATTATACTGTTTGGTTCGCAGCTAAAGTTCTCTCTAGAAAATTGCTACATAAGATGCAACCGATATAGTGCACTGTAGGGATGATTGCTGTAATAGAATTATGTGCATCATGTGTTCAACTCAATTGGTCACAATATCTTCTAAACGAGCTATTAGCATATGCAAAGGAGGAATCTTATTCATGGCTACTTATTTTGATTTTGTTTGTTGCATGGGATGAACCAACAAACTACCAAGAGGTAGATGTTCTTATTTCATGTTGAGGAGCTTGATACCAGGATATCTGGTTGGAGAAAGATTCAAAGAAGAGATAAAAATACAAAAATGTAGACTTATTTTTGCAAGCAGAGACCCTATGCTATCATGTCAGAAAGAAGGCCATAATTATTGAGGTGACCATTAACCACTTATACTATGAAACGAGAACTCGATACAGTTCTCATTTTTCTCTCTCCTAATTTTAGTAGCTATTATTACCTTCGTTTCAAAAAGGGTTGATACCAGTATCACACATTTTCATTTTGAGGCATTTTTTGGGCATTTGAATAATCTTTGTTGTAAAATATTTTTAATTTCTATTTTCAAGTGTTTTTTTAGAAACTTAACAAAATATCATACATTTAGAAGCAAGTTATAATGAAAAACATATACATTTTGCAATTTTTTATTTAAAATAAGACATTTTTATGGACAAAACAAGACATTTTTATTGACAAAATTGTAAAAAAATTGAGAAAATAAATACAGTTAAAGCCATATTTAATGGATTTACAGATATTTTTTGTATAAAAATGATACACTTTTATATTATTTTCCAAAAAGTGACCATTCACATGAATTCAAGAAAAACTATACCATATATATGTAAATAACATATTCAAAACATTATATATAGAAATTTTATTTCTAAAAAAATGTGTGAAAGTCAAAACATTACCAATATGTCTTATCAAAAAGTTGTCAAAGTTAACATTTTCTTCAAGGCATGAAACTATCATGCAATATCATGCAGGCCAAATTCTTCATCGAAATTGGAATTTTCTAAACTTGTATTTCTTCATGGACATCAATGTCCTCTTCCATTAGGTCTTCTATGTCTTCAAGATGCCCAAAGTGCTCCTCTACAAACATCCCTCCTAATAGGGGTTGAAGCTCTTTTAACATCTTCTGCACAAGTGTTTCATTAAAATTTAAAAGAAGTACATTAAAAAAATGCATCGATACTACATTAAATTGAATTGGTCAATATAAATGAATGCAAATAACCAATTCAACTTATTTAATGCATTTATTCAACTTTTTCATGATCTCTATTCATGTCGAATTATTTTTACCCAATGAATGAAAATGACCTATTCAACTTATTCAATGTGTTTATTTTTGTGAATAGAATAGACATAATGGGTTTGTGCTTATGATGCCATGTTCATTATTGTCACAAAATATAGTAAATTGAGAAAAACCATGTTTTTTATTACAATTGCATTTATTCAACTTATTTCATGATCTCTATTCATGTCTAATTATATTTACCCAATTAATGCAAATGGCTAATTCTACTTATCCAATGGGTTTATTTTTGTGAATATACATAATGGCTTCTTACGAATGATGCAATGTTCATTATTGTCACAAAATATAGTAAATAGAGCAAAGCCATGGTTTTTATTACAATTACATATTTTGAATTGTGTTTTTATGTTCTTTTCCATGATGCCATATTCATTATTTGAAATGTGGAACACTGTGGTGTTTGTTTGAATTTCTCGACGTTTCGCGCATAATAGTTCAGCCATCATCAAGAGATATGATGAAGGTGTTTGCCTTTCTTTTTTTGACCCAAGGTTTCAATAAATTAATAGTAGTGAGGTGAGGAAAGATAAATGTTGGGTGAGTTTTTAGGTTTGAGGTTAGTGTGTGGACCGTGAGTTGAGAAATTTTCATTTCATTATATGTTTTGTTTTATTTTATATGTCTTAATAAGTTAAAAAATTATAATCATTTAGTTTAATAATAATAATTTACTAATGGTTTATAGTTTAGGTTAAGATTTTTTTAATAAGGGTAAGAGAAGAATTATTAAAACAAAAATAAGTTAAAAAGAATTATTAATAAGTTATAAAAAGTTTATTATCAAGTAAAAAGTATTTTTATTATTAAATGAAAAGTTTTGTGCATGATTAAATTATTAAAATTTAGGCTTTTATTAAGAATTTGTTTTTTGTTTATTTTTTTATTTTGTAGTGTTTAAAAATATATAATATAAATGTTTATTTTCTTATAAAGATAAATGTGATAAAATATATTTTCATTCTGGGATAAAGCCAGTCTATAATATCGTATATGAAAAACCGCCATACGTTTTCCCTAACTTCATCTCCTTTCATAAAGGCTAAATATGTATTAATATATGATGATGCTGGTCGAATTGCTCCTGGAAATGCTCTTTTTTTCTCTTAGAAATACTTCAAATGATGTGTTGGTTCCACCGGTTATGTTGGAATGAACTTGGTTAGATTGGTGCTTCTGTGAATGCTGGGAATGATCCTGGTAATGATGGGAGGATGGTGCGGAGCTCCGCTCCGTTGGTGGCCAAAGAACCGCCCTCACTGGTGGCATGATTCTGGTGAATCACACCAAGCATAAATAGGCAGCTGTATAATATTTTAGAGCATAAAAAAATAGTATTTATGAATATTGATAATATACATATGGTACCTCTCATTACCCACTGAAGTATTTTAACAATATAGTTAATGATAAACTAAAGTAAGCCGCAGCTTCAACACTAAATTCACCTCTATCTATATATTAGATAATTTGTTGAATAACCGATAAAAGGAGGCAACCATATAATTCTTGAATCACAACAAGCACTCTCAAAAGTAGGTAGTGGCATAATATTTTAGAGCATTAAAATTTTAATATTTAGATGATATAAATATTAAATTTTTATAATGAAGATCTTACAAAGACTTAGATAATATAAACATAAACATAAGATTATGAAGAACAATTATGATTATTGATAAGATATACAATATTTTCTTAAAATGTATATATAATATATATATATATATAAAGGTAGAATCAATTTTATAAATAAAGGTGGAATCGATTATATATATATATATATGGGTCAGCTTATGAATATTGATAATATGCATAATACAACATCCTGGTAATGATCCTGGTAATGCTGGGAGGATGGAGCGGAGCTCCGCTCCGTTGGCGTCCAAAGAACTGCCCTCATTGGTGGCGTGATTCTGAGAATCACGCCACCAGTGAGGGCGGTTCTTTGGCCGCCAACGGAGCGGAGCTCCACTCCATCCTCCCTTGAAAATCTCTCCATACCAGATAGGGATGGGGATCACAATTTCAAATTTTGAATAGGGTACGGATCCATTTTATCGATTTGAAATTCAAACTTTCGTGAATTAAATGTGAAAATACAGCTCTGTGGTGATGGGATATGGGTCGGTTTGCTCACGCCGTTTGGTAAGCGGGAACGAGAACGTCTGTTTGCTCATCGGAGGATACAACTATTGAAGCCAATGAATGCATGGGAGGATAAAGTATGACGAACGCATGGGAGGATAAAGTATGATGATCACCGGATAAAGTACAATTTGTTGTTGAAAATGATATTTTTAGTGTTAAAATTGTAATTTTTATTCTAGAAATGGATTCAGGATCTTGCATTAGCATTGGAGCACCAAGATTATGTAATTGCAATGAACTGAAAACTATTTTTGAACAATTTCCTCACAAGATTTTAGATGCAAATGGTCTAGAGTTTAGCTTACTGCTATATGTAATAACTAATAGGTAATAAATGGATAACTGGTAGCAATGCATGGGTTATATGGATAACTCATGGATACTGGTAGCAATGTATGGATAACTCATATCTATGTTTCGTAGAGATGAGAGTCTCTCACACACATATATATAATGCCATGAGCTCCAACAGAATTATTAGAATCATATCTGTACTTTTCTTTGGCCGGCTACTAACCCCCGGCAGAAATAAAAGGTATGCAAAGGTATAGTTTAATTGAATAAATAAAAGTTAATTGACCAACTCATACTACCATGCAACGAATAATTTGCATTCTCCATCACACAGACGGTAAACCCTCTCTCACCGTAAGGCGGTCCACACCACCCAAGACGGAATGCTATATGATCAGCCAACTTACTATTCACACCTCAAGATAGAATAGGAATTTCAGGTGCAACCTAAGGAAACTGAAAAATTAGCTCTAGTTAGAAAAGGCATGAGATTTCAAGCCCAAGCCAAGAAAAGGGAAGGAAATCACTCTGCAGACATTGCAGGAAATGGATCAGCTCGATGATGCTGAAGCCTTGCTTCTCAGAGACCCCTCAGGAAATTTTGATTACCTTGTCCTTTACCCGAGAAGAAACATGGGGTCTCTAGCTCCACCTCCAATGATACCTCATCCACAGTGGTCCACTGACCCTCCCACTGGGCCCTTTCATGAATTAAATGTGAAAATACATATTTGTGGTGATGGGATACGGGTCAGTTTGCTCACGCCGTTTGGTAAGCGGGAATGGGAACGTCTGTTTGCTCATCGAAGGATATAGCTACCGAAGCCAATGAATGCGTGGGAGGATAAAGTATGACGATCACCGGATAAAGTACAATTTTTTGTTGAAAATGATATTTTTAGTGTTAAAATTGTAATTTTTATTCTAGAAATGGATTCAGGATCTTGCATTAGCATTGGAGCACCAAGATTATGTAATTGCAATTACTGAAAACTATTTTTGAACAATTTCCTCATAGTATTTTAGATGCAAATGGTATAGAGTTTAGCTTACTACTATATGTAATAACTAATAGGTGATAAATGGATAACTAGTAGCAATGCATGAGTTATATGGATAACTCATGGATACTGGTAGCAATGTATGGATAACTCATATCTGGATAATCAATTGTTTATGGAAGATAACCTGCAGAAGAATATGAATCTTGGTAATAACATGTAGCTAGATATACATAACTCAAAAGAATACCTCATTTCATGGATATTTCTCAATTATTTAATATCTATCCACCTAATCTCCATACTCCATAACAAACAATGTAAATGTGTTAATTACATTGCAGAATGTCATGAATCAAAATTTTCCAACCTGATCTAAATTGGATTCCTGTGAAAATTTCCCCAAATATGATGGTCATATATCCCACCGCCTAAGATCACGTGGCCTTTTCATCGGGACAGTCATTATGCACCTATCATTGCAAAATATTTGGACATCTACAGTTGAACATTAGCATTTCTGAGCACAACATTAAATGCAATATATACTGCATTTGTGAGCAGAACATTAACACATTTACATTGTTTGTGGATGCTGGGAATGATCTTGGTAATGCTGGGAGGATGGAGCTCCGCTCCGCTCCGTTGGCGGCCAAAGAACCGCCCTCATTGGTGGCGCGATTAGGGGTGAGGGGTTGTTTAATTTTTTTTTTAATGTAATGTAATGGGGGGTCATGGGGTTAGGGGTTTAATTTTTATTTTTTTATTATTATATCGAGTCGTTCATCTGCATAAAATAT
>LPNX010899499.1:191202-211953 GCA_001517045.1 Pseudotsuga menziesii | reverse complement strand
GGATTTTACTGTCCAATACCAAATCTGGGCATTTTTGGCTCTTCAAAACGTGGGTTTTTGCACAGTTGCGATTTCTGGTTTTTCACCCTGCTGGGAACTCATTTTTGGATTGAAAATGATGATGGGGTCTTCCACCATGGAATGGGGATGAGGAAGAAGCAATCCCCCAAGGGTAGAGTGACTTGTGGTACAAGAAAACAGAGCCCATACTCTGCCATACAAATTTCTGGGCTGCCCATGCTCCATTAAAGCCATGGATTGTTTTCTTCAACCACTTCCTTACAACAGAATTAAATGTCAACAAGGAAAGTAAAAAATGGGTTATCACAATGACATATGGCAGCTTATGGTTCAATCCCATAACCCCTTCACCTCTCCCTAGTGGATACACATGGCCCCTTCTCATTCGTTGCCTCCATAGTCAGTTTTGGTATTTTTTTGCTTGATGTTTATTTACATCATTTTTACAATGTTCCATGGCTAAATAGCACATGGGTAACATCAGGTCCAATGCTTTTCCATTTTAAATAAAATACGAACATACACTAGCGGGGCCTTGGCCTTGAGCTCCACGCTAGGTATACATACATCATACAAACGGGGTCAAACCCGGGGACATTACAATTAACCATGAACTTATACACAATAGTTCGACAATACTTCTAGATATTCATTCATTCGTGATTTGACATACACTCTACGACAACTATAACTGCGATAATGTAAAATAATCAAACATTCACCATTCAACAACATTCAACCATATAACACATGAAATAACATGGAAACCCGTCTGGGAAAAACCACGAAGGTTCTCTTCATCTGGCATGAGAAATATAGGTAGCACCTTGCATCTTGCAACTTGGAGACTCTTCTTAAGATATATCTTTCTGACTCAATATTCTTGCTCTCATGATCTTTGGTTTATTGCTTCTATCTACTCCTATTGATCCACACATAGTCTGGATCGACTCTTCTATTTTTCTAGTGGTATGCGCACATAGATGCAATATCTGCATCTCAACAACCTTCTGCTTCTACTAGACTCTTCTCTAAGTCGACTACGAGTATAACTAAATCCAACCTTATCTGCTAACTACCAACTGAACCAATCTTATATAACCCTTATATAGAGCCGGTTCCTTCTATTTACAATGTTTACAAGACTAAGAAGGGTTGACTCAGTACTAATCAATTATCACAGCATCAAGATGGTTACCAAATATCTCCATTACAATAAATTCTATCCCATACCTAGTCACAAAAGTCCTGCATGCATTAACCATAGCCTTACCTGGTTGGGAAAAACGTCTTTCAGTCCTCTATACCGATCATAGCTAGCCGCAAAAACTATCCTTCCATCTTCCAGTAGTTCGTCCTTCAATATTCTTCCTTAATGTATGCCTACCCAGCATTAACTATTATACCTACCTCTTCTATCAAATCTAGATGTGCTTTCCTTGTCACAACTATCCTATTGCAACTTCCTCTGCTCTGCACTTCCTTTCTCTGCCACACCCATGTTTTGTCTTTCTGCGTCATTCCATTTGCTTCCTTTTTTACCTGCTTTTCCCTTGTCATGGATGCACTTTTCCTTACTTACTTGTGTGTTAGATTCTTCCTTATGCACTTTTATTGGACCAACAGGCCCCCAACACTCATATGTGGCTCGTCCCGAGCCACTAAACAAAAAAGGTACTTCTCCACAAAATTGTGTGACTATGCGTGACTTAAGTGTCCAGTTCAGGCTACAGGGGAGGACCAACCTTGTTCTGAAATTCCTTTACCATCTATTGCACTCTAGCAACTTCCATTGTTACCTCCTCTGCTTGTGCGGCCAACTGTTCCATGTGGTTGGAACTTATATGTTTCAACAGTCCTGCCTCTAGCAATTGCACCATATTTTGAACTTTTTGTTGCACAGGATGAATAAGGCCTATGAGCCACACTACTTTTGATTGGTTTTCCTCCACCTCGACTTCCCTAGTTCACTCTTGGTCATGAAGAGTCTAGAATTCCTACTAGGGCTACTTGATTTCTTCCATCTTTGTAACTTTCTCCTGAAAGGGAAACTTCTTCATCTCTTCCTTCATCGCGCTGATTTTCTTGTCGGATTTCCTTGTGCTTGCCTTGATCTTTTCTGCCACCACATCTTCCAAAATCACTTCCCAAATCATGGAAACAACTTCAACTACCTTTGCACATAGTTCTTCTCCTTTGCTAATCTTCCCAGCACCCTCAGATGTCGCACTTCTTCTCTCCTCGAGCACCTCAGGAGGCGTGTTTGATACTCACCTAGCCTAAATCTCCTCAACCTACTTATTTAGCATTGTTTCAATACGTAATAGTTGGAAAAACTTAGCAGGTGAATCTTCATCTTCCTGGCCCTCTTTCTATGGAAAGTCTATGACCGCGTCCTTAATGGCTTCTACTAGTTCAACACGGCTGTGCTCGTGTGCCTAGATTTCTTTCTCTTTCTCCTTCAAGGGGGCCTTGTGTTGCTTTTCCTTCCTTTTCTATTTTTTTACCTGATAGGTAGTTGCATTCTCCCTCAGCTATATTTCCATCTGTTGGGGTGCGCACCTTAACGGTCCTTAATTATGGTAACTCCACGGTTTTTGTGGAAGTTTGTAAGTGGAGTTGCGACTCAAAATAGTCTTAGGGGTGTCGGGGTTGAGTCAAAGCCCTCTTTTTGTAATTAACTCATGGTTTAAATCCAAGGTTTAGGGTTCGGGGTGCCCATGGTTTAAGCCCATGGTTTTGTAATAAGTGCACTTCTATAAATAAGCACTTTTGTAAAAGTATCAGGTTAGGCGTTTGACGTAAGATGATTTGATGCGAAGCTAAGGCTAGTTTTGGTAAGAAAGGTTAAGTCCTAGCTGTGTGCATGGACGACCTTTGCAGCTGAGTGCATAGAGGGTTTTTGGGTGAATAAGAAGATCTACAGCTGTGTGCACAGAGATCTGCAGCTTAGTGCACAACTTGAGGAATTGAAGGGATCTGCAACTGAGTGCGCAGATCAGAACTGTGGTTTTTGTAAAGAGTTGAATAAAACATAGTTCTATGGACGTAGCCCCTAAACTGGGGGTGAACCACATTATATCTTGTTTCATGGTTCTTTTGTGTTGTTTCTGTTATGTTCTTTTATGCATTGATAAGTAAATAACTGATAAGTAAGATCACTGCTAAATACTAACTTCGCTGTGAATTCCCAGTTAAGAGTTAAGCAAGACACTGTTTTTTAATCAAATTGCGAAGCTATATAAGTGACTGTTGAAGATCTATATTGTATAATTGTTATTTGTTAAAGGCTAAAGGTACAGTAATATCCCTCTTCTGCTTGCAGAAACCTGATTCTGTAGCACCCCATAGCTGTTTCGGGTGAGACTGCAACCTGTTCGTAAGTTGTTGCTGAAAGGGCCAACACTGTGGGTATTTTGTTGGTGCGAAGACAAAAGTATAGAACCTGGGTCTGCCCTAAGCCCAACAAATTGGTTCCATTTCCGGTTGAACTCAATATCTGCTCAAGAGGGGTTTACGTCATACCTAGAGGGCTATGTTTTGGATACCCTCAGTGAAAGAAATCAGTGATTGGATTGAAGAGACCTATCTGAAATTTGCTGAACAAGAGAACAAAGATCCGCGTCGCAGTTCAGATGCCTTTTTACAAAGGTACATTTTTTCTGATGTTTATGAAATTTTCCTTGGTAGTATCCACGTAGAGTTGCACCAGTGGTTATCCAGGTTGACAAAGAGAAAGATGAACTTCCAAGAAGGTCAGTTTCCTGATTGGACCCCCGCAAGAATTAATATATTGAAAAAGGTGAACAACAAGATATCCCGAGCTGTTGATTTCTAGACAACGCAAACCCTTGAAGCATTTGTGATGGAGTTCGCCATCGACACAAGTACTTCCTTCAGCGAAGCCGAACAATAGTTTTTCAAAGGACCAAGGGGTAAGTACTTAAATTCATTTAATTTGAAAATTAAAATGCTATTGGCTGAAAAAGGTATATTGCTCATTGAATTGGACTGTTAGATTTAGTAGTACTAACTTATGTTTGGAAGTGAAAGTGACTTCGACAAGCAAAGTGGTTTGCTGCGAAGTGGTAAAAGATACAAGAGGAATTTTGGATCCTATACCCTAGGTCAGAATACCGAGTATACCCCTGTAAGTTCCGCAGAACCAATGCCCGATGAAACCCCTTCTGTTGGAAACCCTCCGGTAACCCCGCAGCGAAGCCCTGTTATCCCTGAGAACCCACCGCAGTCTAAAAGCAAACCTAGCCCGAGTATTCCTGTCGCAGGTCAGTCTACCCCCATATGTTCCCCCTCGCCTACTACCAGTCCCCCTCCCTCCCCCGCTAGATCCATGATGGCCCATATGAATGATGACATTAAGCTCCCAGTCTTTAAAGGAACTGGATCAGAGGATCTAGAAGTTTTTTGGTTCTTAGGTGAAGCCGTGTGGACTGCCAAGAACATTACAGATATAGATACAAGAAGAGCGCAGCTGGTTACTTCTTTTAGAGACCGAGCTTTGACCTGGTTCATGAAGTTTTCCAGTACTCAGAACCATGTCTTGGCTGATATAAAAGCAGCCATGATAAAGGAATTTAAGAAGCCTAAATCAGAGTCGCAGTGTATCACTGAACTAAAGGAAATTCAGCAGAGGCGAGGAGAATCAGTGTGGGACTTTGATCAGAGGTTCAAAGTTCTGCTAGATCAAGTCAGTTTCACTATTGTACTAGTGCAACATAAGGAATGGTTCATTACAGCTTTGTTACCGCATATCAGGACTCCACTCATGCAACAGAAGGTTGCTGACCAGCAAGAAGCTTTGAAAATTGCTATGAAGCTTGAAACAACTCCTATCGAAGATAGTTCTAGTATAGTTAAAATACAAACGTAGTTAGCAGCAATGGCCTTGGAGCTGCGCGACATGAAGAAAGGCAAAGATGTTCGAGAAGAGGTTTGGTGTACACGATGTCGGACAGAAGGACATGACAAGAAACAGTGTCCTGCGGTAAGAAATTACCTGAATTCTGGTGCGCCAAAACCATTCAATCCTAGTGTTCTATATTGTGAGATCTGTAGGACAATTGGCCAGCATCGACTTGAAGAATGCTATCTGCTGCAGAGATATGTGCAAGTCCCTAAGAACCCCTATTGCAATTTCTGTAAGTTATTTGGACACAACGAGGATGAATGTCGTAGTTTTGACCTCATGAGAGAATGAACCTATGATGCTTATAGGGTACAAAATGATGGACAAGGCAATGATGGATATGGGTACCATGGTAGTACCTCAGGTGGAGGTACTTTTGGAGGTCGTGGTCGTGGTGGTATGCCTAGAAGAGGTCGAGGCCAGGTGGTGTGCTATAACTGTAATCAGGCAGGACATCTAGCTAGAGACTGTCGGAACCCAACTACGACATGTCGATATTGCAGAGCAGTCGACCATGTGATTGAGCAATGCCCGCAGCTGATAGCCAAGATACAAGAAAGAAATAGTGCTCCTACTCAGAATATTCAGATGATTGCTGTAGAGAAAAGACCTGTTCCAGCCATTAATGTTGTTACAAGGAGTTGTGCCACGACGCAAATACAGAATAAGGAGAAACAACCTGATGAGGCTTGGGTTCGTAAGGCCCCAGAGAAAATTCCAACCTTCGATGTGGGAAGAGAAAAAGAGACATTTCTGGAAGCCAAAAAAGACTTTGCTGATCTGAGCACACCAGTAGCACCTGCGCAGCAACCTTAGCAGCAGTCACAGTCTCCAGAAGCTTTGATGGATAAAGTAAGTACACTGTCTTCATTTTTACAGAGTTGCATAAAGCTCTTAAGAAATCAGAATGCTTTAAATGAGTTACAGAAAGTTATTGCTTCTTGCGAACCTCAGCGAAGCTTTGGTAAGGAAAAAAATGTTAATAGAGTCAGAAGAATTGGAAGAGAAATGAGATTTCATGCTCAGATAGGAGAATATGACATGACTGATGTCATTCTGGACCTAGGATCCGAAGTAAATGTCTTAACTAAACAAATATGGAAAAAAATGGGAAAACCTACCCTTGCATGGTCTCCTATACAGTTGAGATTAGCCAATCAACAGAAGATTGTGCCCCTAGGAAGATTCCCTAGTGTCCATTAGATATTGATGGGGTCAGTACTCTAGCAGACTTTGAAGTCATTGAGATAATTGATGATAGCAACCCCTACCCAGATTTGCTAGGCATTGAGTGGGCCCTAGACAATGCTGTAGTCATTAACCTTCAGAAGAGACAGATGACTTTCGAAGGGAAAGGTTTGAGAGTCATAGTACCATTGGACCCTTCTCAAGGAGAAAGGTACACATAACCACTCAGAGATGAAGATCAGGATGTTTTGGACCATATCTACAACATCACAGCTAAGGAAAAAGATTATGTTGATCCTATCGCTGAAGGTATCATATTGGATTGGCAGTGCAACAGCTCCTACATGACGGATTCAGATGACGGTCTAGAGAATTGGCAGAATAGACTTTATGAACTACATGGAAGCTGCTGTGCAAGAATTACCAAGTCTCTTAGATGGCTTGGTTCATAGACAAGAGATTTTCCTACCTTTGATGGCTTGACAGACCCAACAGATTTTATTATACAATTCTCAGAGTAGGTACCAGATTCACAGAAAATGGAGAGTCTCGATTCAACATTTAGAGCCACAGCAGCCAGATGGTGGAATGGTCATAAAAAGTACATTCATAGTTGGGAAGCGTGCCAAAAGTCCCTTTGCCTAAGATTCAGGGATCAACCTCAGGAGGTGCGAAGCAGGTTTAATGGTAAGACTGGTCCTCAGGAACATTTGGAGCAATGCTATGAAGCATGGAAGCATGTACCTCATGAAGAATGGGTACATAGGTTTGTGCACACCTTGGAACCCATAGCAAAGAACTGGTATGCGGAGGTCGAGCTTTGCCATGGTACTGTAAGTTGGGATAGTCTTGTTGATAGTTTTGTGCTGACATTTTCTATTAATGAGGTTTGTCCTGCTTTGGATGCAGGTGTTAGATTGGTCCATACTAAAGTGTTTGATGATTAAGAAATAGCAGAATACCAACCTGATTGGAAGGAACAAGAAGCTAATGCAGTAGAATGTTATAACCTCGCAATTAACGAGGATGATGATCCACGCAACATTAACATCCCTGATTCAGAAGGAAACTGCGAAGTACATGGACTAGCAGTTGAAGCACCTGAAGTGACTCAGCCTTTGAAGACACGGATAGTAAACATTGGATCAGAAGGAAAGCCTAAGTATGCTATCATTAAAGATTATTGGGATGAAGGAATGCTGAGCAAAGTGACCCAACTTCTCCATGAGTATCAGGACCTATTTCTGACAAAGTTCTCAAAAATAAAAGGCATCATTGAGGCGGTGGAAGACATTCTGTCGTGGGTTGAAGCTCGAAGCCATGACGAAGATGGTATTAGGAAGTGTCGAATGTCCCCATTATGGTGCAGCCAGAGTTACTGCTTGTGTCGAAGAAGGAAATATTTGTCAGAGCTTAAAATATGACCGTTGGAGGAAACCAAATATGGCGGCGCTGGTATGTTCCTTGTATTAACTGCCTGTATTAATGAGATCTTGACAAGTCTACCGCCGTTTGGACAAGATCTCTGTCAGATTTGGTGTCTTCAATGCACATTTATGACAGATTTCGTTGATGGATTCTATAAGAAGACACCCACACCTGTGAAGTTTGCAGTATGTAGTTTCTTGAGTTTTACAAGTGAGCCCATGACAGCTGATTGTGAGCTTCAGGAATTAGTGAGAGAATTTGAACAGGGGGGTCTGCTGAACCTTTTCATCCATCCACCTATGCCTGCACCCTGCGAAGAGACTCCCCCAGCACCACCTCAACCAATGCAGACATGATCTACCAGGAAAAATTTTAAACTAGAAGTACACTCTAAGTGGAACGAAGACAGACACAAGCAATCAGGGCAAACATCGAAGGATCCCAAGATGAATCCATCTGTTTCAGCAGAGATCCCATCTGAAGGGGATGAGAACATTGCACCGCAGCATCCACCCTATATTCAGCCTATTTGACTAGGAGTTCAACCACCACGGCGGAACGCTAAGTTCAATTTATGCACCCCTTCGCTGCCACAGGGTGTGCAGTTGGTCGGAACCATGACAGGGAAAATAGACCAACTTAAATATGCAGACTACGATACGAATGATCGTGGGAAGTTTCCAAAATTCGCCCCGGGAACATACTTGCACTTCGTCAAATATCCGGAGACTGGAGTGACATTACTAGAAGTGAAATAGTGGGTTGTGGGCTTAGATAAAGTTGGTTTGTTGAAGATGCTCGATGTTCCCCACTTTGGTCGCAACACACAGGTGACCATAGTGGTCAAGAAGCTCTTGGAATTAGTACATGATGGGTACCTATGGATAGGAGACAAAAGAATCCCTATCAATGGCGAGCTTATTCATAGGATCACAGGCTTACCAAGGGAAGGGCCTGATTTGGGGATAGAATTTCCCTCAAAACATGAAGATACGAAGCTGGCACAAAGCATGAAGGACTGCTTCGGCCTAATGAAAGGGAAGCGAGGGTATCAAACCTCGACAATTCAGCACCAAAACATTCACTTCGCAGCTGAACTCTTAGCCTGCAAATTGATGAGAAAGTGCAGACCATATGAAGTGCCTGCCCTGATTGTCAGTATTGCTACGAACTGTGCCGAAGGCTACAGTTACAACTAGGCAGCGTACATTGCGAAGGAATTTCTTGAAGATGCCCGCGACGTGCAGGAGAAAGGTAGACATTTTCACTACTCTTGGTTGATAGTCCTTATCGCACTATTAGGATGGAAAGAACCTACCGAGGCATAGTTTGTTGCTGTGCCTCCGAACATGCCTGGCACAACGAGGTACGCATCCCTTTGGGTGTCACAGGACAAAGCATCCCAGCAGATGATGAACTATGTGTTTGCCTTTTATATGATGAGTATCTCATATGAGATCGTAAAAACCCCGCGGCTCAGTAGTGAGCTATTCTCTCAATATGATGGAGTGGCCAACTTCCGGGCCGACATGCACAATGTCTTCATCCAGGCCCACGCAGATAAGAAAAAGGCATGTTGGAAGTTGCCATATGTGGTGACCAAAGAAGACATCCTCGTGGTAGTTCTGCAGTGGCCGGCTGAATGGTTGAAGGACGTAGGAAAAAATCCCAACATTCCAATCCCTCTGATCACCAATGTGGGCGCTGGTCCTAGTCAGACACAGTAGAATGACCCTCTCGAGGAAAGTGAAGAACATAGTGCGTCACAGTAGAGTGAAGGCGACCAGGGTGGAGATGACAGATATGAAGAGGAAGAAGAGGATTTGGTCAAAACAGTCTCAGACCCTAATCTGCCGGATAAGTGAAAGTCACAAGAAGCAGAGGAAGTGACCAAACCTCAGTCCCGAAAGAAAACGAAGGCGTCCAAAGACAAGAATATCGATGAAGAACCCGGCCTGACAACTGAGGAGCTTGATCAACCTCTGAAGAAATCCACAAAATTTCTCACCAAGAAATGGTTGGAGTTTGCAACTGTGCACCTTGATGCACTCGCCGGCGTAGCTCGGGGAATTTCAGAGCTGAAGGACTTAGCAGAAAAATCAGCAACTGGTGTTGCAGCAAGCAACACCCCAGTAAGTGCGTGGCTAGACACAAGACAATGGCTAGTTAGAGAAAACATGGGACAAGTGTCCAGCGCAACACTCATAATAACTGACGCAGCATCTCGCTCGGAGATGAGCATGATAGTTGGAATTGATTACACCAAGATGTCCATGACGGAGTTGCATCTCTGCCAATTAGCGATCATGAAGGAGATCCAGGCATAGGACAACTACTCACAGATACAATTGGAAAATACCATGAAGCGGAGTGAGAGCCTCGAAGCGCAGTTGAAGGAATCAGAGCAGAGGAAGAGCAACGCAGAACGTAAGCAGGTCACATTGGCACGAGTACTAGATGAGGCATGTTGAAGTCTTCCTGACTTCAACATACATGCTGAGGAAGAGCCGGAGCAAAGAATTACCAAGCTAAAATACTACACACAACACACTCGCAGTGAAATAGAGAAGCTCAAATCAGAACATGAGGCTGAGATTGCAGAGCTTCAACTACGCATCATCCCGGAGAGCGCACTAGAGGTCAGGGAGCAGCATTGCAGAGACATTCAGGCTTCAGCAATAAATATCTATGATCTTGTAGGCAGTGCAACCAAGCTGCTAGAGGAAGCGTCGACGCCTAGACAACACTGCAGGAAAATCCAGAAGTACAAAAGCTGCAGGAAACCATCAAGTAGCGACAGGCAGAGTTGGACGCAGTGAAAGTGGAAATTAAGACCCTGCCTCCTATGCAGAAAATGCTCAAGGTAAAGCAAAGCAAGGAACTCCAACAGGAAATTGATTTGTACAGAATGAAAGCAACACTGCTAGAAAACTCTATGCATCCCCTTGTCAACAAGGCCTTGGAGTTGAGTACTCGTGTGGAGAGCCAACTCAAAGTTCTGATGGAATATGATGCATTTGCGCAGGAAAAGGCTAGCGAAGCGTCAACGACAACATTGCAGGAGATGGTGGAGAAGGAGCAAGCAGCCGAAAATATCATGCGTGGCCTCAACAAGCAGTTCACTATCTTTGCTAACAAAGTTCTCCCACCAGACAAGCAGCTGAGTGTCCCAAGACGGGACACTGGTGAGTCTTAGGGGCCTGTTGGGGCACGCACCTTAACGGTCCTTAATTATGGTAACTCCGCGATTTTTGTGGAAGTTTGTAAGCGAAGTTGCGACTCAAAATAGTCTTAGGGGTGTCGGGGTTGAGTCAAAGCCCTCTTTTTGTAATTAACCCATGGTTTAAGTCTAGGGTTTAGGGTTCGTGGTGCCCATGGTTTAAGCCCATGGTTTTGTAATAAGTGCACTTCTATAAATAAGCACTTTTGTAAAAGAATCAGGTTAGGCTTTTGATTTAAGATGATTTGATGTGAAGCTAAGGTTAGTTTTGGTAAGAAAGGTTAAGTCCCAGCTGTGTGCATGGATGACCTCTATAGCTGAGTGCGCAGAGGGTTTTTGGGTGAATAAGAAGATCTGCAGCTGTGTGCGTAGAGATCTGCAGTTTAGTGCATAGCTTGAGGAAATGAAGGGATCTGCAGCTGAGTGCACAGATCAGAACTGTGGTTTTTGTAAAGAGTTGAATAAAACACAGTTCTGTGGATGTAGCCCTTAAACTAGGGGTGAACCACGTTATATCTTGTGTCGTGGTTCTTTTGTGTTGTTTCTGTTATGTTCTTTTATGCATTGATAAGTAAATAACTGATAAGTAAGATCACTGCTAAATACTAACTTCGCTGTGAATTCCTAGTTAAGGGTTAAGCAAGACACTGTTTGTTAATCAAATTGTGAAGCTATATAAGTGACTGTTGAAGATCTATACTGTATGATTGTTATTTGTTAAAGGCTAAAGGTACAGTAATATCCCTCTTCTGCTTGCAGAAACCTGATTCTGCGGCACCCCATAGCTGTTTCGGGTGAGACTGCAACCTGTTCACAGGTTGTTGCCGAAAGGGCCAACACTGTGGGTCTTTTGTTGGTGCGAAGACAAAAGTATAGAACTCGGGTCTGTCCTAAGCCCAACACCATCGCGGTTGCCTGCTATATCTCATAGACTTCACCCAATTAAATCTTAGAGAAGTTGATTTGTAATGTGGTAAACTCTTTGACAACATCATCAAAGGAACCTGTGGCTGTCCTTGTTTCCATTGTGCCCTCGTGGATTTGCACTTTGATCGATGACACTAACTTTGGTGTAATGAGAGGGATGTTGGGATCCACACCATACGTTTCAGCCTCAACAGTGGTTTTGAGCTCATTAATGGCATCGATGAGCTTATTTAGGTGCTCGAAAACTTGACTAGCCACATTCATTTGCTACGTGTTCAAAACCTTGAGGCTTTTCTTAGCGACCTTGTCTACAACATTTTCTACTTATTTAACATCATCCTCAGTCAGTGTGCTTGGGTTAGCCATTATGACGGATTTTCTCTTCTTGTGCGGTAGCACGCACTATTGTTGTTGTTGTTCTTTCCGATAGTTGCGCGTCTCCTCATCAGTAGGTGTATGTTCTTCATCACTTCGATGGGAGCCATCATCATTACTATTATCATCTTTTTCCTCCTGTGACTGATTGTCTTGACCATCGCCTCCATTTTTTCCTTGGCCATTTCCTTATCCCACTCCAACATATGTTAAACATAAACCTACAAATGAAATATTAGTTAGAAAGCAAAGAAAACTAAGAAGAAAAGAAACAAAACATGAAAGACAAGATATACCTTCTTTGGTGGAAATGGGCTACCATGCCCTAGATTGTGGAAGCACTTCTCTTGGATGGGGGAGAAATGGCTCAATGGAAATGGAGGAGAGGGAGTGTGGGTGGCTTGAGAGGCAAAGGTCTCAAGGCATCCACGGGCAGCATAACAGTATGCAAGGGAGAAGTGTTTTGAGAGTGACCCCCCACCCTCCTTTTATAGTTTTTTTTTGGGGTTTTAGGTTCTTAAGCGCTTGGTCCCGGCTTTAGCCCCTTTTGCCCTAATTTTAGCTCCTTTTAGGGTTTTATCCCCTTTTGGGGGGCTTTAGCTCCTAGGAGGGTATTTTGGGCTCCTTTTGGGGGTTTTTAAGCCCTTTTCTTCATCCTTAGGCTATTTTGAGGGTGTGGGGGTCTAATGGAGGGTCGTGAGATGGTGTCCTTGGGTGGTGTAGGCCATGGAGAGCTGAGTGGGAGATTTTTGGGTTAATAGATTGCCCCCTGATGTGTGAGGGCAGGAGCTCAACGTATGGTCAACGAACATCATAGGATTTGTTGTGGTGAGGTGGTGCTTCCGGGGCTGGGGCATGGTGGCTTTTGGTTTTTGTATTAATATGGTTCCCATAAATGGGTGAGATACAAATAATGTGTGACATGCATATGGATGAGGAGGGCATCCCCATGCTCATGAAAATGCCAAAAGAATAATCTGATCTATGCTCTAAAATACAAGAGCAGATCATATACAACTGATGTTACAATAATGGTTTCCTCCATGTGAGGCTGAATACAATGCTGATATGGTACATTGGCCCCATAGAATTCTCATGGAATGCTATATCTTCATGGCTAACGGTCTATTGGATCTGGAATGGTACATAGATGTATGGACTCGCTGATTGAGAGTCAGAGTCTCTATGTTACAAGTATGCTGGATCAATCATAAAGGTATATCGAAGCACTGTTGGGGCTTCTGATCATTGTCTCCAACGCAACCCAAGAATCACAAGGGACATAAACTATTTAGGTTCCTCAAGTAGACTCATCAATGTGCTAGATTTAGGTGACATTCGGGGTCTTCAACCAAATCTTGTATGGACCAAACCCTGTACGAATCTCAACGGTGCGATGATGTAGTTGAAGTCGAGCATGTGAGAAACAACCATCCTGAGAGGCACTAAGGACTCCTCTCAAGTGGTCCAAAGAACTGATCAATGATGTTAATGAAACCAAGGTACAGGTACCTCTAGGTCTATCCTCTGGAAAATGTGTGTTGGCATTGATAGAGGGAGACCTATCCCTAGTGAAGGAAATGATGTTTCCTTAACCAAAAGCGCGAGGGAGATAATTGGAAGGTGTGAAGCAATATGCGGACTGACTCACTGAATTGTGGGGGGGGGGGGAGAGGGAAGGGAAAAGAACTCAACAGGGGCAGGGGGAGTGTGGGAGACTCAAAATTCCTTTGCAGAGTATGATGGTAGGGCGGACTAGGAAGCAAATGAAACTTAACTCATGGGAATGGGATCATAGTTGTAATACCGGGGATGTCACTGCAGATGGGAAATACTTGGAGGAGGTAGACACTTTTGATATTGATGGGATCCAAGGAAGAAACATTGCAGAGTACTCTGAACAAAGGTGACCCAATGTGGGAATGCTGCCAAACTATTTTCTATGGGGTGGTGTCTAGGGACACCGTTATGGTACGATCTCGTGGATTTTTGGTGAGCCCGAGAAGGTAAATGATTGATGGTGCTTTTCAATTTTAGAGAGTCTAAAAGCACGAAGAAGACTCCAGTGGGGGATATTTTTTGTTGGTAGTCTCTTGTGCCTGAAAAAGGATAAAAGTATGCATAGGAGAGCTCACGCATCCTGTATGGGATGAGAGACTTATTTACCATTGGTAGTCCAATCAGGCCGGAAAAGGTTAAACCTATACTGACTAGACGGTCATTCAAATAATTTTATGAGCATGAACAAAACCAAGTTTTATCGGCAATATTTTCTTGATGAGAAGGTTGGAAAAGAGCTTAACGACAACCCATGTTGACCTTTTTCATGAGGTGCAGCCCCTCTGCCCAAGAAAGCATAAAAGTATGTAGAGGGGAACGGTCTTGGCTTGAGTGTGCCAAGGGTGTGCTTTTCATTTTCTTGGTCTACATGGTTCACAAAAGAAGGTAAACTAGGTGATGTAGATGCCCTTTCCTATACTTTAGTGAGCAGAAAAGGAAGTAGATGAGCTCGACAATCTTTTCATTGTTTTAAGGAGTCGGAAAAGAGCTTAAACAAAACTCCAATATGGTCAACTGATTGCAGTGGCACAGGCGGTGCCCCATATCGGGACGGTGGACAGAGGTCCAAAGGTCATCCACACAGTATGGACAGAGTAGAAGGATTTCAAGCATACCAATACATGCAAAGGATAGATCATGGTAGAGGCTCGTGAGTTGGTGCGGCAAAGGCATGCAAACTGAGGTGGCTCTTGGACAAAGGTCAGGAGAGCGTGTGTGTGTGTTGTGGTGGACGGACTGGACTACATGCAATGTGAGTGCAAGTTTGGGGGCACTTATATGCCAAATACATGCAAGAAAAATAAATTGTTTGTGGACAGTGGTCCAGAGCTCTGCGCAAGATGCAGTGAATAGAAAAGACAAATATGTGTTAAAAATACAAAACAAAAAATAAAAATTACATTCGTTAACGAGCGGTGGCCCAAAAATTCGCATGAGTAGTGGTCGGGAAGTGTGATATAAGTATAGGTCTATAGACACTTGCATCGTCATGTCATGGCTCGTAAATCGAGGTGACTTCTGGGAAATGGTCCTAAAATTGACTTTTTAAACATGAGACGGTGGTCTCATTTGGGCCCGGAGGTGTGAGAGGTGTCTTGAACTGATTCCGGGGGAATTTGGACTAGTAGCTGATGGTGCTGCCTCTGATTTTTGCTGAAAAACGTTGACAAACAAGAAAAAGAAAAATAAGTGACTCATTGGTGATGTTAAGCATAAAATTTCTTGAGGTAGAGCCCATTACAGGGGTTCTCCAATAGTTGTCCATCAGAGTCAACAAGGGTGTATGCCCCTTTTCTGAGGCAACGGTGGATGACGTATGGGCCATACCACATTGATTCAAACTTGCCTTTGCCCAATTTATCATTGGGTTGGTCGTAGACTAGAACCATATCGCCTTCGCTGAAGGTGCGATGGTAGACATGGGAGTCATAGTGGATCTTTGATCATGTTTTCACTGCTTCAATGGCTTGGAGGGTAGCTCGACGATCTTCTATGGTTTGCTCGAGTTGGAGGAGCCATTCTTCTAAAGGCGTAGTATCAGGGAGGAGTTACACTGTGAGGTAGAGAGATGGGATTTTGCACTCTATATGGAGCACTTATTCAATGCCATGTACTAGGAAGAAGGGGGTAAAAATGGTTGCGGTTTTTGTGGATGTGCGATAAGCGCATAGGGCAGAGAATAACATGTGATGCCAATTGGTTTTATGGTTTCCCACCATTCTTTGGAGCATTGTTTTGTTGATTTTGTTGACTACCTCAAATTGGCCATTGCCTTGAGGGTAGTACGAAGATGAGTATTGGTGTTTGAACTTCAACATGGTTGACAATTCAACCCATATGACGTCTTGAAAGTGTGCTCCATGGTCTGAGACTAATTGTTTAGGAACACCAAATCATGAAATAACATGGTTAAAGAAGAAGCATGCTGCGGTTTCATCTTTGGAATCAAATGTGGGCATGTCCTCAGCCCACTTGGTGAAGTAATCAACTGCTATAATGATGTATTTATGACCATTAGCCGAAACGGGGGTGATTGTCATGAAGTCGATTGCCCATTTGCAGAAGGGACCAACTATGAATATGGGGTGTAATGGTGCAGGGGGGGTTCTTGCCTTTGAGGCAAAGAGCTGATAGCTGTGGCAATGCTTGACTGCCTCTATACAATCAGCAAATATGGAGGGCCAAAAACAACCGATGCGTAGAATCTTCTGGGCGGTTGCCAGGTCTAAAAGGTGGCCACCACAGGCTCCACTATGGCAGTCGTTGAGGATGGTCTCGGCCTCGTCACAGGTGAGGCATTGACATAGGATGGTATCAATGCCTCAATGATACAGAACATCTCCAATCAGCAAGTGGAAAATGGCTTGATGTCACATGAGTCACCTATCCTCACGGTTTAAGTGTGCTGCAAACTTTTTTGTGCGTAAGTAAAGAAGGATGTCTCCATAGCAGGGGTCATCCATGGATATGATGAATACAAAATCATCAGGGAGATCATCCTTACAGGGTGATGATGCAGTTAATGGGTGCAGATCTATCATGAGTGTGGCCAGTGTGAGTGCCTTTGTGCTTTTTGGAGACACAAACTCTAGGTCAAACTCTTGGAGGACGACTACCCACTTAGCTGCTCGACCTTGTAGAAGGCGACGGTTTAAGAGGTACCGCATTGGGTTTGAATCAACCACTACATGATTATGGTTGGAAATGATGTAGTGGCACAATTTTTGAGCTGAGAGGATAATGTCTAGGGCCAATTTCTCCTCAGGTGAATATTGTAGTGGGGGTCTTGTTAGCTTTTGACTGATGTAGTAAATCACATACTCATGGCGAGCATCGTCTTCTTGGACCAAAACTCCAGCGATTGCGTTTTCTAAGGCCGACACATAAAAAAAGAAGTATTGAGTGAAATATGGTGCTGAGAGTAATGGTGTAGAAGCCAGGACTTGTTTGAATGTGTTATGTCAGTAGTTTTTTCTCTCCATTTTGGTTTGTTTTCTTCAATTTTGGTTTGTTTTAATTTCACCTTCAATCATAGGTTTGATTACTTCTCAGTTTTGGTCTTTTTGGGAGAGTCTATTGGTGATTTATTAGTTTTTAATAGTTTTTGAGTACATTTTATTTAGATTTTGTTTGTCTTTTTAATAGTCTTTTTAGATTTTTGAAAGGGATAAAGAAAGTTTATATTCAAAGGTTGAATTAATAAGATGTTAAGAGATCAAGCTAACTTGTTCTTTCATCCTAATAAAGCCCTGAACCTTCGACAATTTATCAAAAAGCTGTAAAATTGCGATAAATTGGCACAGGAAAGATTCTTGTAGTGCTGGTGAAAAAGTTAATGAAGGAAGCGCTACAAGAAAATCGCGCCTCTTGGTTTTTCAAATTTTTTGCAGATTTTTCATCATGGGTATCAGCTAAAAGTGATTGATGGTCTTTTTCAAGGTTGTTTAACACGTGTCATGGCAGTTAGACACGCATTTCAGTCGATTTCAGTCACTCAGCCAAAAACGGGTTCATAATTGCTAAAATTGTGGAGTTAGTTGGACAAATCATTAAATCCCGGTTTAAACTGTCCACTTCCCGTCCCATATGCGTTTGTATAGGAAAGCCAGTTCGTGCAGAAGAACTAAATCGCTACAAAACTGGATTATGTCCCCGTGAAGGAAGATAGCTCTCGCAGCACTGGCAGGAAAGTTAGGGCTTCTTAATTCTGGCATTTGTGGTCGAAGAGATGAGCTGGGGACACCTGTGCACTTGAGGAGAGACTATTACTGCATCAAAACCAAGCCTTAAGCTCC
This sequence comes from Pseudotsuga menziesii, assembly GCA_001517045.1. NCBI lineage: Eukaryota > Viridiplantae > Streptophyta > Pinopsida > Pinales > Pinaceae > Pseudotsuga > Pseudotsuga menziesii. The sequence continues at coordinate 194,012 of LPNX010899499.1, read as the reverse complement.
TGTATTCGAGAAGTTGATAGGTACCTCATTACAAAACCCTTATAGCTCTAAACTTTGTTTTTTATGGTTGCGGGGTGAGTTAAAAGAATGTGCTCGGAAGAGAGGATAAATTATGTTGTAGGACGAAATTTCCACCTCTGAAATAGTCACCAGGAGCCACTGCAAAGAGTTTGAAGGAACAGAGCAGCCAGGAAGCCTTGAATTCAAAGCATTCAGCCTGTAGATTTTGGTGATTGATTGAAGGAAGAGTTCATATAATCAGTCCTCTTATGTATTTGATACTTTGATGATGATACTTTGTGTTGTAAGGAGCTGACTAAAGGGTCTTTTCTCAAAACTTAATACACCAGAAATTGCAAAAGACAGTGTTCAGAAATTTCACAGTTTTGCTGGTTATACACAGAGGCTGTTTTGGTCAATATATTCGGGTAGTTTTAAAAAGCTGTGAAATGCTCATAATATGTGAAATCTTTGCTGGAAGAATCGTACCCTAATGATTGCAGAACCTATAGGCTAAATGTACCAGAGTTGGTGACAGTTTGTGACTTGCAGAAAGTTTTTGCAAAGACTGGTGTATTTGTCCCTTCTTTTATTGCTGACAGTTCAGTTTGATTTGATGAGCATATAGGTGACCTTATATGAAGTACTGGGAGTATTAGGGTTTCAGATGAAGTTGTATTGATTTTTTTGGATGCAAGCATTTGAGTGGAGCTTTAATGTACCATATCCACAGTTCTCCATTTGCCTTTAAGTACTCTGAACATTGCACTACCATTGTGAAATGTACAAAACAGTTTGTCATAAGAAAGGAGTTTCTGTTTGAAGACACAGAAGACTGTTTGTACTCAACCCTAAAACCAGGAATTTGATTGGTACATATACCCTAACAGTTCGAAATTGTGCATGAGGGTGTAGTTTGAAGTTTGAACAGAGCTATATGGTCCTTATAACTGCTTTCATCAATGTTTAACTTGATCTCATGCTGTATTTATCCATGAACTGAATTATATGATGGACACAGGTTAAAACTGACACTGCAAGCCTGTACAGGGATACTTAGCAGAGTGAGAAGGTCTTCAAACAACAGCAAGCTAATTTCTAAGCATTTCTGGAACATTAAACTAGATTATTTTCTATCAGTTGAAGGGAAACTATGGGAAAAAGTGGAAAGATAAACAGAGCTGAACCCTCAGACCTAACTTGGGTCCAAAAACTTCCAGACTGTGCAGAGATGTTTCAGCAGGCAGGGTGGATGAGCTTTTTCAAGAAAATTGATGGTTTTAATTCTCAGGTTTCTTGCAGGTTTGCCAAAGGACTTAAGGAGGATATGATCATGATGGATGCATTGAGATTTAAGTTAACTGTGGAGTTGATATCAGAAGCTACTGAAATAAAGAATGAGGGAGAACATTGGTTTAAGAAGTCTCCTTTTGAATTTGACCCTCAAAGATATTTACTGCCTAATGTTATTCCTAACTGGAGCAAAGGGATCCCCATTCAAAACTTTAGAAAGGAGTGGATTGAGCCTTTAAGAATCCTTCAAAGTTATGTGACTTGTGAAGGAAGGTACTCCTTTGTCTTTAAGTATCACTTCAGATTCCTGCAACACTTAGTAGGGGTGTCTAAAATGAATTTGCCTTTCTTTTTCCTGAAAAGCCTACAGAAGATGTCAAGCAAAATAAAGGAGCAAGATGATCACACCTCACAGTCACTGTTTCATCATGGCCTTATTAAACTAATTATTACTACAGTATTACAGCATGAGGGAAGAAATTGGAATTTCTTCTTATTTTGGTCTGACATTCATCCTCAAAAAGAAGACCAACAACCCAAAAGACAAGCTGACAAAGGTAAGGTGATGATTAAAAAGCTGGGTCATTCAATCACATCTACCAGCAAGGGTGAGATTAAGGTCAAGGAGGTGACTGAGCAAGTCTCAGAACATGCACAGGGTGACAGTCAGTTCAAAGGAGACTCAGAGTATCCTAAAGTCAAATATTCATTGTTTGCAGACAAGGAGGTACAGCCTGATTTGACTGTTGGTATGGAGAAAGCTGTTACTTTTGAGCAAGCTAGCACTGTTGACATGGAGAAAGCTGCCACTTTTAAAGAAGAATTACAAAATAAACCAAGAAGCCCCCTTACCATCATATCTGAAGATGAAGGGTATCTGTTGGAGGATGAGCAGCAGGTTATCATGACTGAACCAAGTACAGAAACATTGGAAGATTTACCTACTTCAAGGAGCAAATCAGTAAAACCTAAGAGAAAAAAGAAGAAAATTGTCACTTCAAATAGAAGACTTAGAACCAGGCCTACAAACAAATTCAGGTGGAACATGAAGAAGCTCCTCAATCCTAAACTAGATTCCAAGCAAGGAGCAGTGTTAATCAATTCTTCTTCCAGTGAAAGAGCAGAAAGTTTTCAGTAGGACAGAAAAAGCAAATGCATGGGACTTTGCAAAACAGGGATGGGATGAAGAAGATGAGGCCATACTGAAGCAAGCAGGTATTATAGAAGAAGCTGTTGTTCAGGTTGATTATTCAGATATTTTGATGCAGGAGCCAAATGTACTGGAAAACCCTAGTGAGGAAGAAAGCCTACAAGGAAGAATTCAAATATACAAACAGCAGGTGAAGTAGCTTCAGGAGACCAATGACAATCTGCTCAAGGTCAACAAGGGGCAGATGGAGGAATTGCTGGATGTACATCAGCATTTTTTACAGTTATCTGAAGTATCTAGAGAGGTGTTGAAAGGAAAACTAGCTACTGATAGGTACATCATGGAGCTAGAGAAAACTGTGGAACAG
>LPNX010899499.1:175020-190876 GCA_001517045.1 Pseudotsuga menziesii | reverse complement strand
TTGAAACAAAAACCCTAAACCCTAGTTTGAATTGAATTTACTCTTGAGATTGTGTTGGCATGTTTCCCTAGCCTTAGAAACAGTTTCTGACACAAACAGAATGCATCAAAAAATTCTTATGCTTGCTGATCCCAAACAAAGGGAATTTTTGTGCGGAGTAGTCGAATGAATCCGTAAGATTTTGTTGCATACTCTGGCACAAAGCGACGAAGGAAGTTGGCCTTTCCTTATAGGATTTGTAGTTGGAGCTGATTTTTTGGGGGAGGAAGATTAAGTATAGCCTAAACTTTAGGGGATCTACCATTATCCCTTTGTTATATACGATGAATCTGAGTAGACGGCCTGCTGGGACACAAAAAACACACTTGAGGGGATTGAGGTGAATTTTGTACTTATGGAAACGTAAAAATACTTGCCGTAAGTCGTCTATATGTTGTGATTGTTTTGTTGATCGAGCGGTAAGGTCATCCAAGTAGACCAACATGATGTGAATTAAATCATGGAAACAATATGTCATGGCACGCTGGAAGGTGGATCCAGCATTTTTCAGGCCAAAGGGCATGACTCGATAAGCGAATGTGCCCCACGGGGTTGTGAATGCTGTCTTATAATGGTCTTCCTTCTGGATTTGGATTTGGTTATATCTAGAAAAACCATCCATGAAGGAGAAGGCTTCATGTTTGGCGCATGCATCGATGATCTGATCGATGAGAGGTGTGGGGAACTTGTCTTTGGGACATGCCCCATTGAGGTCATGGAAGTCTATGCAAATGCGAATGGTACCCTATTTTTTATTCATGGGAACATGATTAGAAACCCAAGTGGTGTATGCAATGGGATAAATGAAGCCGGCTGTATGTATCTTCTCTATCTCGGCTTTCACCGCAGCCACTTTGGATGGATGGATGGGCTGTTTCTTTTGGTGCATGGGAGCCACATTAGGCCATGTGTCGATGTGGTGTTCCATTATGGATGGATCTAGGCTGGGAATTTCATTGTAAGACTAGGTGAATATGTCACAGAACTCTTGGAAGAGAGCTTTGTAGGCATCGACCCCTTCCGGGGAGCAAGATGCCCCCATCATGATTTCTTCAATAATCTCAGAGTTGGTTGAGATGTCGATTTTAATGGTTGGAAAATTTTTCACCATATTCCCTTCTTCAAAGGAATTTGGTGCTGGGATGGGGTTCTTGAACTAGTCAACCTTCCCATGGATGAAATCTTTGGTCTCCACAGAAAACTAGCCAGACCGGGACACAAGTTATTCAGGGAGGAAGAATGAGCGATGATGCATGTCGGCCCATGGGAATTTAAGGGCAGTCAGAGCTTCAAGTATATCCTCATCGTTGCTGAAGCAACGAAGAGACAGGTCTGACAGACTATCAGTGGAGGAGGAGATGAGCGGGTTGGTGGAACTGGACATCATGTAAATGGACATGGTGTCTGACGAAGGAGGTGGTGACTGAACTTCTTCGATCAAGGTGATCTCAGACTCAAGGGAATGTTTATGGAGGTCAGCGAGAGCCATTCCAAATTTGGGTAGGTCTTGGCAATGGTGGGAGTAATGTCCATACAAGCCGCAAAGGGCGCAAGCATGGTTTGTCCTCAATTCCTTGTTCCTAACTATCAGCGCAGTTGGGAGTTTAACCACAGGGATGTTTTCGTTTGTGTCCATGGCATCTAGATGCGTGTGGATCACTGGGATCTCAAGGAAATTCTGATTTGGATGGCCCTATTGTTCACAGATGGCACAAGGTGGGACTTGTCATGGTTTTGTAGTGGCTTTGGCATTCTTGCCCTTGGCCCTTTTTGGGTGGGGTGGGGTGGGTGCGGGTGCGGCTGTTGGATTTTGCGCAGTGGGTGGAGGGTGAGACTCAACCGCAATGGGTTGCACCAGGGTTAAGAAAACCTAGGCCATTGCTGGTTGAGCTGGTGGGTCGAGATACCACACTGGGATTCCCAATGTAAATTTGGGTAGGCTTAAGGTGGCCATGATCGACTTGCTCATGACACCAGGTGGGGGGAAGACAAAGGGAATCATATGGACTAGGGACGAGCCCAAATAAATCCTAGCTGGTTGCATGTGGGGATGCAGTTGTGGTTGCAGATGCGCATAATGCTGCTGCTACGAGTGATGTTGCGGCTGCTGTTGGTGTTGTGGCTGCGGACGATGTTGTGGTTGTGGTTGGGGCTGCGGCTACAGTTATTGTTTAGGTGCAGTGGTGATTGATGAGACCATGCACAAGTCTGCAGTTTCATTTTGTGTCAGTGGTTGTGACACTAACAGGAAAGGATCCGTCATGGAGGTATCAACAAACAACCCAGGGCCCACATTCAACAATGAGGAGGTTGGTGTGTTTTTAACCATAGTGTTGGTTGTAGGGACGAAATTATTGTGTGTGGTCACCCCTTGTGGCTCAATGGTGGTGATGGTAGGGATAATGTTGGCAGGTGCTGTTAACCCTTGCGGATCATGGTAGGTGAGTTGATTAACCATCACAATATTCCCTTCATGGGGGAACACCATGAGACGAAAGACAATTGATGTGACAGCTCGCATGGTGTACATGTAACTTCTCTCGAGGAGAAGGTTGTAGTCCAATTGAGCATTGACGACCTCTATGTCGATCAGCACTGTCTTGCCAGCTAATGTAATGTGGACATGGGGGAGAATTCCTTGGGCTTTAGTGGGATGTCCATCATAAGCCTGCAGGTCTGTGGAGGACGGTTGCAGAATTGGTGATCCAAGTTTCTGCCAAAGCAAGGTAGACATAAAACACGTGGATGCCCCCTCATCCACTATGCATCGGTGCATAACCAAATTCTGGATGGACACCAGGATTTGAAAGGCGATGGTCGATTCCATGTGCGGTTCTCCATTCTCCATGTCGAATGTGATCAACTTGGAGTTGAAGGGGTCTACTGCCCCAAGGGCAGCTAGTAAGGATTTTCACTGCATTGGGCATGTTTTAAGTACCTCAAGAGCAGACATGGTGGTTGGCATTTGGGCCAAATCATCCACAATGCTATAGCTAACTGTAGCCTTAGCCGTGGCATTATTGGTAATTCTGCATACGGGGGGGTAGGAACAGGGGTAACTGAAGAGGCAGATTGACTGTCTTGGACATGGATGTCGCTGATGTGTCAGCGGGTTCGATGGTGGTACCATACTTATTCTGTCAGGTTTGCAAGTTGACCTCTTTAGTCGTCATGGCTAGCAGGTGGTGAACACCTATTTTAGGCATGAGAGGTTCCCCCAGAGCATTGGGATTGGGTTGGGGAGGGGGAGTGGTTGCCACTGATCCTTGGACTGGTAGTGGGTTTTGAAGCACTATGGGGGGAGGTCCTTGTGGTGCCGAGTTGGGTTAGGCTTAATTGGTAGCATTGGCGGCCTAATAGGCCTCATTTTGAATGGCCTACTTCGCATAAGCCATGAGGGGACACTCAAATGTGTAGTTCCCATAAACATCATAGAGTGTGCACGGTTGGTTTGTGCGCAATAGGGCATTTTGGGCTGGCCGGTTTGCCGCAGCATTGTTGGGAGGGTTCGGTTGTTGACTGACTCCCTACAATTTTTTATTTCCTTGGTTGTGGGGCTAGTTATTCCTAGCTTTCCCTTGTTGATTGTTGGGGGCAGGCTGGTTGGGACGGTTTTGTTGTGCAAACACTTGTTCCAATGGGGCGGGTGGAGTGGGGGCAGGGACTTGAACTGGTTGCACTCGTAGTGCATAGTATATTTGTGGGAGTTGTGGTGCCACAAATGTGGGAATTTTCCCCACATATTGTTGTGTTGGCCAAGACATGGCTTGAGCCTGCTACGGTGGCATAGGTTGTGCATAGGAAGTTGTTTCTCTAGACTGGCACATCATTCTTTCATAGTCCGGAGGTTGGTTTTGGTAAGAAACACTAGTAGTGTTGCTTGGCTGTGGTGTAATGGTAGGTGGTGTCGGTTGAGGCTGTGGTTGTTGGGAGACCAATCCTATGATGTCATCTGCAGCATGAGATGCCCTTGGTGCATCGTGGTAGGAGGTAGGAGAATGGGGAGCATCTGGAATGATAGTATATAGGTATCCAGATTGAGCATAGATAAGGTCAAACTGTTGAGCTTTTAGTATGGCCTCTTCTTTGGATTGGGGACATTCGGATGTGACGTCCTTTGCTATGGGTGGGAGCAAGGTCTTAAGGAACCAATCCAAGAAGATCCTGTCATCGAGTTGGATTTTTCATAGACTACGACATCGCCACCACTCATGGATATGGTCAGTGATATGAGTGGCAGTGTTCTGACGGCAGGATAGCAGGATCTCCACCCCTCTGTCATATCTGTCAGGGAGTTGGAAATACTGTAGGAACATGAAGGCTAGGGGGTTGAAGTCCAGGTATTTGGCCTACGGTAGCTCAATGTACCATTTAGCTGTAGCACCTGTAAGGGTGCATTAAAATAGCCTCAGCCTGATGGAATCATCTACGATGCTATTGGATGAGCACCATAGATGGAATGTCATTATGTGGTTTTGGGGACATTCCCCTGATTTGCCTTCAAACTTAGAGATGTCTGATGGCAACTTAGTTGGCATTGGAGGCCAAAAATCTTGATGGCGAATGGGGTCATTTGTTAATCTTCCTAGATCAAGCAAGTTAAGATGAGCCATGAAAGGCAGATTTTACCCCAGGTTTATGTGGGATGGGGCTATGATGGTGGTGAGGTTTGCAAGTGCATAATGCATCTGCATAGCTGGGGGTGCTTGTGGTGGACCATTGCGGATGGGCCAATGCCCCAAAGTGTTGTGGGGGGGATAGTATGAGTGGCAGGGACATTTCTCCCATGTATGATAGTAGGGGCAATATAAGTGGATGGTCCACTACCCCCCTGCGTGGTAGGAGGGGTAGTGTAGGTGGAGGGGCCACTGCCCCCATGTACTACCAGTGGGATAGCTTGGCTGGTCACTGCAGGTGGTGGCAGTTGACTAATGACAGTTTGCATAAATATGCTTGGGCCACTTTCCAAGTTGTGGGTGACAGGTTGGGATGTGGACATGGGTCCACTTGCTAAGGTTATGCCGAAAAATGGATCCGGGTTTGCACTAGCCATGGGGCTTGATGGTGCGGTATGGAGGTCTGGTTCAGACTAATATGGGCCTGAATCAAAATCAGAGGCTGTGTGGCCTTCTGATGGTGTGGGAGATCACTGAGAGAAGCTTTGACGGTGTTGATTGAGTGTTCCAAATGGTGGTGGTTCGCCTCTTAGGTGTGAGTAAGAGTGTGGAGGATCAATTGGGTTAGATTTTATGTTTGAAACTAGTGGGAATCATGTTTGTACCCCAGTTTTAGTGGCTTCCTATTGGATATAGGTGGTCACTCAGCCACCAATACTACCAGAAGACAGTGCTTGGATTTTTCCTCATAGGTGTTTCTACTCAATCAGAAGGGGTCGTTGCATGTTTCACTTGGAAATTCCTCTTAGTAGCCAGCTACTTTGGGGTTCCTGTGGTACTCCTCACAATGCGTTTCTAGAAAATCCCAAGTACTTACCATAGTTGAAATAGTCATGGAATTATGTCCTCAAAGACTATAGATTTGTTTGTACTTAGTGTAGATTGGTAAATTTTAAGGCTCACTCAACGTCATGAACTAAGTTGGGTTGATTAGTTGGTATGGTGTATTTGTTTGTTTGTTTTTCTAGTATTTGGTTGCTGCAAATGGTTTACAAATTCATCATGGTAGAGTTCATGTCATTTTGTTTGTGTATGCAAGCATTGAATAATCAAAAATTGTGAACAAATACAGTTATTAACCCTGAATGTTTGATGGCCTAACTAGATGACTACCTCACACTGATATTCCTCTTCAACCAAGAGAAGGTGCTGGGCTCTCAACACAATGGGACTAAGGCCATCCATAGATCCTCAGGTCACCTCCTGGATGCAAGGTTGGTCAACAAGGAGGATGATTAGTGCTGTGAGAAGCCCTCTTTCTCTACCCCCTCTACCTTCTAGGTCATCCGGTTTTAATGGTTTGGAACAATATTAGTGGAGTGCCTAGATCTATACGAGCTTGCCCTTCGTCATATCCCAGAATACCCCAGAGGGTGATGACTATGTAGAGGAGGAAGGGTGAGAAATAAAATTAGTTTTATGTTGATTTTAGTTAAGCTACATTCATTTGATTAAGCCATTAACATTTACTTGGAATCTACACATTGTTTGTAAAAGAAATTGCAGGAAACAAAAATAGAAACTGAAATTAACTTGTAGTGCTTGGACAGAGGTAGCTGAGCCACATTGACAGTCCCTATGAAACTGAAATTTAACCTCTACTCAACTTAAATTGAAGTTCTATTTGACAGGCCGCACATTTCTGATCAAATCTAGCGAGGGGGCCGCAAGATTTTTTCAGAAACAGGCGAGGGGGTCGCACAGAATGCAGAAACAGTCACGGACTGTGTTTCTAGGTTGAAGTCACACTTAACGGGGGATTAAGTGCAATGTGGGCACACTTGTTTGTCCATTAAGTGCACCCTCACCTCACTTTCAGGCCCGATAAGAGTGCCCTACCCCAGATTTGGGGTTTTTTGTGGTCTAGAGTTAGATCTGGCCAACAATAACTTGTACTGTGGCCAAATTGACTCGGTTTTTCCTAGAAGAGGCTTCAGCAGTATTGATAATAGAAAATAAAATTGATTTAAAGTGAATTTAACAGGAAAATTTTGAAAACTAAGGCAAACAATTAAAAAAAGTTACAAATTAAAAATTTGGACTAGGGATCCTGTGGGATCGACCTGGTACGATTGCCAGTTCTGTAGCAGGGATTTCTCCTTGTTGCATGGGCAAGAATGGATCCCTTCTGTCTATAGGATAGAAGGGTAGGTTCTTGCATGGATAAATGTTGAAAATGAAAACATAATGTAAATGGACAACAACTAAAATAAGAACAGAAAGAAGAGAGAAGCAATGGTGAACACCTCCTCAAACAAGGGTTAGGGTTCTGCCCCCAGTAGCCTACAAACAAATCCTAAGCTATAGAAAAACCCTACAAAACAATGTTAAACATAAACCTGCAAATGAAATATTGGTTAGAAAGCAAAGAAAACTAAGAAACAAAGAAACAAAACATGAAAGACAAGCTATACCTTCTCTGGTTTAAATGGGCCACCATGCCCTAGCTTGTGGAAGCACCTCTCTTGGATGGGGGAGAAATGGCTCAATGGAAATGGAGGAGAGGGAGTGTGGGTGGCTTGAGAGGCAAAGGTCTCAAGGCATCCATGGGTAGCATAACAGTATGCAAGGGAGAAGTGTTTTGAGAGTGACCCCCACCCTCATTTTATAGCTTTTTTTGGGGTTTTAGGGTTTTAAGCCCTTGGTCTGGGCTTTAGCCCATTTTTTGGGCTTTTAGCCCCTTTCACCCTAATTTTAGCTCCTTTTAGGGTTTTAGACCCTTTTTGAGGGATTTATCTCCTAGGAGGGTATTTTGGGCTCCTTTTTGGGGTTTTAAAGCCCTTTTCTTCATCCTTAGGCTATTTTGAGGGTGTGGGGGTCTAATGGAGGATCGTGAGATGGTGTCCTTGGGTGGTGTAGGCCATGGAGAGCTGAGTGGGAGATTTTTGGGTTAAAAGCATCCACATCATCATCAGTGATCATGAACCCTTCCTGGTGTGCTTGCTTGGCGAGGTCATTCCTTGACTCTAGGATCATATTATGTGCACCCGCATAGAAATTTATGAAGGTGGCATACCTATGCATCGTTACAGCATGGACTTGGTGGGATTTCCTGATAAAATTGCGCAACACATCGACATACAGAAAAAACTTGATGTTACTCTCCTTCTGGAAGATCTTATTCTGGAAGGGGTTCCTTATATAGCACTCCAAAGGGGTAATGGAGGGTCAAATATGAGCGATATCGAGGAATATGGAAGGCCAAGAGTCAAGTGGTTTGGACACACATGAAGTAAAACTCCAAAAATATCTGGATTTATGCACACATCCTGATGTACGCCGGTTTGAGGTCAAAATTTGCGTGTACACGTGAGTATGGGATTAAAAGTCGTGTACAACAATAAACATGTGTTTTTAGGGGTGAAATTGGAAACATCAAAGTATAATATCATTCCATGGGGTCTAAAGAGTCTGCAGAGAGAGAGGGAAGGCCATAAACATGTGATTAACCATGTGTGGTAAAATCAGCTAACAGATGCCCCCTAATGTGTGAGGTCAGAGGGGTAACATGACGGCCGAAATACATTATAAAATCCATCCTAGAAATGGAGTGATGAAGAATGAGGTGGAATAACTAGCCATCCATTAGTATAGTACAATGATCAATCTCTGCATATGACTGCAAATACATATAGTAGTCCCAGATACATAAAAGTAGAATGGACATGAATAGGCATGATATAAAAAATGTGACATATGTGGTCATCGCCACGTATAATATATACTATATCAAAATATCCATAATGAAGATATACAATGGACTGAGATATCCATAGAAGATGAAGATATACAATGGATCAAGATCTCCATAATGGTTGAAGATATATGGTATACACTAGAATCAAATCACAAGAGATGAAATCTCACAAACACTGGCACGATCAAGGAGGTAGCATATGTGGAATGCCACCAAGATGGAAAGTATTCTACACAAACTGCTATGAGTACATGTCCTACTATGGGAATAAAGGTGTCGAGGTCGAACATAGTAGTCCATCATCTGATTACTGATCATTGATGTATACTGTTAACAGACGGGAGATCACCCACCGATAATGAAAATGGGAATCAAGGTACTAGAGTGAAATCTAACAAGTGTGAATGGATGTGTTGAGGTTGAACACTTGGAATAATCCATAGATCACAGGACATTGATGCATTCCCAAAACTGCTGATGGTTTGAGAACCTACCACTGATGACTGTAAGTCTCAAGGCACTCAAACAACTCTAGAATCCTATCCCAAAATAAATTATCTGAAGTTGATGGGATGGAATCCATTGGAAGGAGAGCATTCAGGAATCACCCATCAACCAACACGAGGTACTCAACAATGTTGTATAATGTCGAAGAACTCGAAAAAGATGTGAAAGAACCAGTAACCGTACCGGGAATGGCCGACATGCAAAGTCAAGACAAATGAGGAATGGTCAACTTAGGCTTCAACTTCCTTCAATAAAAGAGCATAAAGAAAAATGGTGACTTAAGGTAGGTAGCATGGACTCAATATGCAAACTGGGACATCTCTATGACACAGGAGGCATCAACAGAGGCTCCATAGGGATTGGAAGCTTAACCAATCGGTGGAGATAAAATCAGAGTAATGAGTACAACTCCTAAAGTCAAACTAATAACCCAACCAATGTATGTGATATATAGTGCTCTGTTCAAAGGCGACATTACTCGAATGCTGCCAAAGATAACATATTTTCTTGTATGACCTTTTGGTTTTTTTATTTTTTTGGACTTTTTATAGATATTTTGAAAATCTTAAAAAATAATAAAAGTTCTTTATATTTAAAAATATAGGAGGATACGAGTGTCAAAGGACAAGAAAACTAGTTCCAAGCAATGGAACATACCTATGCTCAATGCAAGGAAACATGTGCAGGATAACAACATTCGGGGGGAAGTCCCCTCCCGGTAAAAAATGGGGAATCAACATTAGAGGAAATTTGAGTTCTAAAATGGGCCTCCTAAGGAAAATGATAAATTAATAGTTAAAATAATAAAATAATAGTTGTTAATTTTGGAGGAAGAGTGAAAAAAACTACTTTTTTTGTTCGTATTTTCGACATATCTCCTTGTGTTTTTACTCAAATTCCAAGCGGGAGAGCTCGTTGGATGCATAATTTAATTCTACATCCAACGAGTACCCACACTACATACTTTTGATGGATCCATCTACCCTAAAAATAATAAATACCTGAAAATATGTGATGATGATGTCATCATCATGTTTTTTCAGGTATTTCTTATTTTTAGGGTAGCGGGGTTCATAAAAGGTATGCAGTGTGGGTACTCGTTGGATTCAAAATTAAATTCTATAGCCAACAAGCTCTCCCACTTGCAATTTGAGTTAAAACATAGGGAGATATGTCAAAAATACGAACAAAAAAAGTAGTTTTCTTTTATGACAAGTATGTCAATTCAACCATTATGGTTGACTCATTTGATTGAACTTCTATTGGTTCTTGAATTCCAACTCACACAATTGATTATTGGTGCATTTTCTTATAAGGCCCATTTTAGACCCCAAATTTCCTCTAATGGCTGCAAAAGATATGTAAAAAGGCTCTTCTTGGCTAGAGATGAGATAAGATCAGGCTATATGGATGATAATCAAAGTCAGGAAACTAGCATAAGGATCAATAAGGAAAGCATAGCTCATGATAATTCAATTACAAATTGACATATACAAAGGAGTCTCAGGGGAATGGCTAGCATAAAGCTCAAGATGAGTATGAGGCTCTTGCTCAAAGACATGGCGGTACTATACAAAGGGCTCCCACACCCTAAAGGAGAAATTTTAGCATGGGCACCAAATGCAATATGGGATCTAGCTAAGGTACCCATCTATGGGAAATCTCTACCATTCACACAATGCCACTTCTAATAGTAGCAAGAAGGTTTCGTGACATCATGGAATGGGTTCATACCTAAGGATAAGATGAAATGGTCATAAGGTCATGCAAAATGAAAACGGATGTGAAATCCTAACCTATATGCCAGTTTAGACATGATACCTAAAATAAACATGAACGAGTCAAAGTCTTGGAGAGAGTGTACATAAAATGGACCCTACATGATAATAATATAAGTCCAAAACAACCCAAAATAGTCAATTAAGAGTCCAAAATATAGGCTACAAGGAGGATTGATCATGACAACCACATTCAAAGGAAACAATGTGGTGGACGATGGGACATAAGAAGGAATGTAAGGTGAAGACCCAACATTCATGTATCCATTACCACCCCAGTGAGGGTGACCACTAGTGTAAAGACCGAGTGAAGGGAATAAAAATCCTCCACAAATGGAGTAGAAGATGGAATATGACCTTTCCCAAATCCATGAGCATGATAAGGGGTTGTGATGCCCCCATGTCCAACACCAGGGTCTATACTAATACCAAGGACAGGTGACAAGATACTAGGAATGATGAAAATAAAAGGATCTGAACTTAAGATAACATAAATATACTCAAGTAAACACGATCCCAAAATCCCAATAGGGCACAAAGAGTACACTCCTAATAGAATCTACAGCCAAAGTACAAGCAAACCAAGGGTAGGATAAGTGAGCTCCCAAATGAAGCAGGTATGTCTCGCCTAGAAGAGGAACGAAAATTAGATACACTACAAGCGAAGGTACGTGACCAATTATAGTGGCCCTAAACTTCAACGCATATAGCGACTGTGCTATCTGACCCGTACCTGGCTAGGACACCTACAGAATAACCTCTGCAAGTACCCCCTGTGATACCTAGGTAAAGAAACTAAGGTCACCCCAATATAATCAATGCTCAGGCGGACAGTTGTAGGTAGGATTGACCATATGGGCAGGGTAGCAAAGCCTGAAACTCAAAAGAGCCCCCACATAAAAATACGATCCTAGAAATATCTTTCGCGCTCACAGAAAGTGACTAGGGGTCATCCCAACCATAATTGCATGCGGTGCCTCATGCTTAAATCCTGATTAAGAGGAGCATCCTAAGAAACACTAATTATACCAAGGATTTCACACTCTCACATTGACAGACACCTAATTGTTTTTTTTAGTAGTCTTGAAGAATTGACTTACAATGAACTATTCCAAGAATCTAAAACCGAATCTTGTTTGTGAACCCTATCAAAGAAAAATGTGTATTTCATTTTAATTAAGTGTTGATTTTAATTTCCTATGATTACTCAAAGGGAAATGGCAATGCAACTAATGAAGTTATGACTCAGTAGTGAAGTAAATATGCACACCTAACAAAAAATGCCAAGTGCAATTTTTGTAGAATGAAAAATAGGGTATGGCACTACATGAGATGCATGTAAAATTATTCCTTTCTGAATGCCAATGCAATCCTTCCTATATGAAATACTAAACACAAGTCTCATCCAAGTAGTCCAATGCATGTACATCCTTAAATCCATATGCAAAAAATGCAACTACTTTGTATTTTTCAATATAAAAGAATGAAAAATGCAATAAAACTCATTTAAAAATGCTTAGTATCTGCAGCAAGTATAAAAAAAAAGCCCAGCAAGACACCGAGACAAAAAAGAGTATTAATGCACTATTGGAAAAAAAAAATGGAGATAAATGACTAGAACTACTTCCAAAGAACAATCAACGAAAAAGTGGTCTCTGGTCACGAAAGAAGTAGTCAACAGACACCATAAGAACCTAGGAAGACCTAGCCATGACTAAAAACCCACCCAACAACTTCCCACAACATCAAACTCAACCAAAAGGGACTATGTACACGACTGTATAAAGAACAACAATGTATGTACAATACTTTTGGCCAAAAACCTGCATGTATACGTGGATTTTGGCCAAAAACCTGCATGTATACATGAATTTTGGCCAAAAATATCCATATGTACGTGGATTTTAGCCAAAAACCTACAGATACAAGGAAGAAAGTGTGAAAAAAAAGTCCAAGGGTCAAACCAATCAGGGGAGTGCCAATGGATTACCATACTAGTAAATGTGACATAGAAACAAGGAGAAACAAAGAGCAAGTCAAGAATATTAAGTACATTGTGCCCCCAACCCCAAAGAAAAAACAATTAGGAACCTCCCCTGTATGGTCGCCAATTCTTTTACGGAGAGAAACTTCCTATAGCTTGGGGTGTACCACAATAGACAACTAGACATGAGAAATAAATCCCTTCCCAATATGCAAGAGAAACCAAACATCTAATACTAAGGGACATCAAATCATACCTTATTCCGAACGATTGAAGTAGATCCCCGTTGAGATTTTTCCAATCTTGCTTGCGCTAGAAATTTTCTCTCAACAACAGCAAACAAGATAAGTATGATATATAATATGGTGTTAGATATACTCTAGCATATATAATCAACAATGTATAAGCAATTAAACATATCCATGGATTCAATATTCATTCAAATGCACATTATTGGAGAGGAAAGATATTTCTATTAATCAAATAAGAGATTACACAAGTGACAACCTCTATCAGCACGTCTGCAAACCGGTGAAACCAAGTCCTCCACCTGGGCCTCCACCACCTCAATCCTCCATCTCTCGATAGAAATATCACAAGCAAATGAAATCTTGTTAAGAACACAAAGTGCTCCAAAGGGACAAAGGGATGTAGACTCAAGTATATGCAAGCTATGGAAACAATGGACTATAGTTTCATTTCTCTTCAATTCCCCCCCTTTCAATGTATCCAAGGGGTTCCTTATATAGAACTCCAAAGGGGTAATGGAGGGTCAAATCCGAGTGATATCGAGGCATATGGAAGGCCAAGAGTCAAGTGGTTCGGACACACATGAATAAAAACTCCAAAAATATCTGGATTTATGCACACATCCCGATGTACATGGGTTTGAGGTCAAAAGTCGCATGTACACACGGGTATGGGATTAAAAGTCACATACAAAAATAAACAAGTGTTTTTAGGGACGAAATTGGAAACACCAAAGTATAATGTTAGTCCATGGGGTATAAAGAGTCTATAGAGGGATAGGGAAGGCCATAAGCATGTGATCGACCATGTGTGGTAAAATTAGATATAACAGGTTGGTCCACAATGTGAAAAATATCAAGATGAGTAGGTAGGAGTAGTGAAATTTGTACTTGGGGTCCTCCTACACCCGCTCGGCATCGTTGATTAGGTTAATTTAGAAAGAAATCCAACCAGTTAAAATTCACACCTTGTGAGAATATCTTGACCAACCCTACCACTCCAGTGGTGCATTCATTCAGTCTAATTTTGTGCAACATATTGGATGACAAGATCCTTGTCGTGAACCACAAATTGACTTCTTTGATCTCGGGAATGGGAAATCCTCTTCCCATGCGCTGTAGACCATACTTTTGCTTTATTTTAGTGGTATATGTTATAGCTTATTTTACCACACATGGTGGATCACACCTTTATGGCCTTCCCTGTCCCTTTGCAGAGTCTTTAGATCCCATGGAACATTTTTGTACCTCTGATGTTTCCAAGATCATCCCTAAAAATATGCATTATTTTCTATATGCTAGTTTTAAACCTATTATCAAGTATATACACGGATATGACCCTCAAACCCACGTACATTGGGATGTGTGCAAAAGGCCAAATAGTTTTGGATTTTTCCTTGATGTGGATTTGAGTCACTTGTTTCTTGGCCTTCCATATGCTATGAGATCACTCGGATTTTACCTTCCATTACCCCATTGAAGCAATATATAAGGAACCCTTTGGATACATTGAAGGGAAGAGGAATTGAAGAGCAAGAAAACTATAGTCCATTGTTGTCGGAGCTTATACTTGAGTCTGCATCCCTTTGTCCCTTGGAGCACTTCATGTTCTTCCCAATCTTTCCTTTGCTTGTGATCTTGCTATCGAGAGATGGAGGATTGAAGTGGTGGAGGCCCAGGTGGAGGAATCAGTTTCTCCGATTCGCAAACGTGCCAACAAAGGTTGTCACTATTGTAATCTCTAATTTCTATTAATAGAAATATATTTTCCTGTCCAATAATGTGTATTCAAATGAGTATTGAATCCATGGATGCTTTTAAATGGTTATATGTTATTGATTATATATGCTATAGTAGGTCTAACACAATTATATAGCATGCTTGTGTTTTTTGCTGAATGTTGAGAGAGCAAATTGCTAATACAAGCGAGAGTGGAAAAGCTCAACGGTGATCTACATCAACCATCTGGAATAAGGTATGTTTCGAGATCCTTTAGTGTTAGATGTTTGGTTTCTCTTCCATATAGGAAATGATTTGTTTCTTTGGTTACTCTGTCTGTTGTGGTATCCCAAGCCATATGAAGTTTTCTCTGTAACAGAATTGGTGACCATACTGGGGAGTTCCTAGTCATTTCCTTTGGGGGTTTTTATCGGCATTCAATGTTCTTGAATTGCTCTAATTTCTCTATTTCTGAGTCAGGTCTGGGGGCATGTTTTCCTGGTAGTGTCTGATAGGAGTAAATTTTGTCTCAGCTAGTTTGTTTACCTTCTTTTTTATCTCTTTTTCTTCATGTACGCGAGTTTTGTCTTACAAGTCGTGTGTACATGTGGTTTTTACTGGGATATTCACATATATACACGGGTTTTCTGCACATAGTCGCGTTTGCCCTGAGTTTTTCCTTTTTGGGGAATATTAAGTGTTGTTTGGTGAGTTTGGATGATTGCCGAGTCTTCTTGGATGCTTCTAGAGTCTGTATACACCTGTGTTTCTGACCAGAGACGCTTTTAGTTTGAAATTTTTTGAGAATTTTCTTGTCATTACATTTTCTATTTTTTGTTTTGGCATTAGTGCATTAGGTCTCTTTTACCTTAGAACTGTGCTTTGTTGGGGCGCATACTCCATGTTGGGTAACTCCGCGGTTATTTAGGAAATTTGTAAGCGGAGCTATGGGTCAAAATAGTATTAGGGGTGTCAGGGTAAGTCAAAACCCTCCTTTTTGTAATAAACCCGTGGTTTAAATTCAGGGTTTAGGGTTTTTTGGGTGCCCATGGTTTAAGACTATGGTTTTGTAAAACTGCGCAGTATAAATAAGCACTTATGTAAAATGGATAGGTTAGGATTTTTGATGTAAAGAAAGATAAGGCGAAGTAAGGTTGGTTTTTGTAAGGAAAGGACAAGTCCCAGCTGTGTGCGTGGACGACCTCTGT